>SZWC01008642.1:71069-93691 GCA_023375785.1 Penium margaritaceum
AGGATCACCAGGGCGAGTTCAGGGCCATGTGCCAGACCTTACATCGTGTGCTCGTTTTACCGGTGGCTTATGCGTTCTTTCTTGATTCCACTGTGGTGGAGATCTCAAACTTGCATGTCACATGTAAACTCACAGTTCATTGAATGAGATTGATCTATCTATCTATCTATCTATCTATCTATCTATGTATCTATCTATCTATCTATCTATCTATCTAGCTATCTATCTATCTATCTATCTATCTATCTATCTACCTATCTATCTTTCTATCTATCTATCTATCTATCGTGCAACGGAGCCGCAGGCGGCGGCGTCGCAGGGGGCTCTCAAATGGGCTTCCAAAGGGGGTGGTCCTGGACAGCCCAGGTTCCGGGGCCACGTCAGAGTGGGCCTGCTGCATCTGCAGGTCTCTGCGGTCCCGGCGAACCGGGTTTTGCCACGTGGCGTACCTCAGCGGCTGCACACGCCACGTCATCAACCCGCCCACGTCACCCGCACCTACCGGGCAGCACAGGGCATCATTTGAAGCGCGGAGGATACCGGCGGGTAGCCCTTGGAGAGGGCTCCACATCAGGACCACTCCGGCGCCGCCACGTGGCACACAGAAGGAGCAAGCAGCAAAAAAGCCCGGTGGACTGCTGATGTCAGCATTTCCGCCGGGCCATGGCGGGCCCGCTCTGCCTCCATGGTGCACCATTCAGGGCGAGAGCGGGCCCGTTGGATAGCCCTGGCCAAGGGCTTTCCAACGGGTCCACTCCCGCCCTGCTACGTGGCGGGAGTGGGGAGCGAGAGGGGAAAAGGGGGGGCGGCGAACCTCTGAGGGGGGGTTGGGAGGCACCCACGACGGGCGGCCGCCCCATGCGTGCCGTCCGGGGGACCCCACGCAGCAGGCAGCAGCTGGGAGGGGGCCGCCGCCACCCCCTCTCCCTCTGACCTCCACCCCAATCCCTCGATCGGGGGGAGAGGGGCGGAATGTTGCCAGCGGGGGGGGCAAGCGGAAGGCAGACGGCGGGGACGAGACCCAACCGCCGGCCACCCGACGGCGGAAGACGGAGGGAGGGTGGAGGGGCCAGGGGGGGGACGGCTGGCGGATCGACGGCTTAGGAGACGGCCCCCTGGAGCCGTCGATCGCCGCCATCGGCGGGCTTACGGGGGACGGGGGCCCCCTCTCGCTTCCCCCGCGAGAGGAGTCCCCACCCATTGGGGGCCCTCGATTTTATCGAGGTACCCACCCGGGTGGGGGTTTCACGAAATACCCAAAGAGGGTATTTCCGGAACGCCCGGGGTACCTGGCAACAATCGAGCTCCCTCCCTCAGCACGCACAACACCAACAGGCCCGATCTTTGCACCAAAAAATCCGGAAAAAAATAAAGATCACATCATCCCATTTCAGGGAACCCCCCGGATCCTACCCTCATCTCCATCACCACCGACAGAAAACCCCTTCCTCCAACCACCCACAACCCCGCCGGCAGAAGCCCCGGCAGTGGAGTTCAAGGGGGTGGAACAACGGGAAACACCACCGCGGCCAGTTTGCATCAGGTACAAGACGTCGGGGAAAGGGCCACGGAGTTGGCGAAAGAAGCAAGCAGAGATCCGAGCAGCACAGCAGGAGAGGGCGCGACAACAGGCGGGCAGCGAGGCGCGACAGCAGGCGACAGGGGACCCTGCAGAGGCGAGGCAAGAGCCACAGCAGGAGAGGGGAGAGGGAGCATGTAGCCCCACAACGACCATGGAGAAGGACCGAGAGGAGGAAAAAAAGGGGAGACAAGGCGAGGAGGACAGAGGGGAGGAGGGCGCAACATGGAGACAAAAGAAAATGGAAGAGATAGGAGGGCTGAAGGCCAGCATGGCACCAGCTGAGACTAGGGAGCGGCATGACCACGGTAAACGGGACGAGACTAGGAAAGGAAGACAGCCCGTGAGGAGTGGAGAGAGAAAGGGGACCGGCGAGAAGGCAAGCGGACAAGGACAAGCAAAGGTTGCGGCGGAGAGGGTGGAGCTTGGACCCTCAGGGAGGGGCCCAGAGGAGAAAGACGAGAATCGAAGGAAGACAACGAAGACCGAAACAAACCGAAGCGGAGCAAAAGGAAGGAGCCCGAAAAATACAACTCAACAGGAAGAGCGACGTGACCAACGAGGGTGGGTAGAGATGGCGCGAAAGCTATGGGAGGAGGTGGTCGGGGCATGCGGGGCGATGCAAGAGGATACCAGAGACAGGATCCGAGGGTTGTTCCTTCGCTACGACGAGGTCATAGGCTGCCATTTCACCAGCCTCCAGGGTCAGACGGATGCTCTCCGACAGGAACTGCAACGGGTCCAGGTGGCGCAGGCAGTGTCTGAATCCCGCGTGCAAGAGTTATACGAAGCTACGCGCGAGGTGCAGGCGGTAGTCACAGCCCAGGCAAGGGGGAGGGAGCAGGACCGGCTGGAGGACGAGCGAGCGCGACGGGAGGTCGTAAGTGGATGTGAGACCTTGCGCGATGCGGCACTGGGTGTGCTCGACCAGCAGCAGAGAGGACTCGGGGAGCTTGCGGGGGCGCTGACTGTGCAGTGGGCACTGTCTCAGAACAGTAACCACGTGTGTCAGGGTTTGGAGAACAGAGTAGCGGAATTAGAGGAACGGGGCCTAGCACAACGAGACGACGTGGAGATGGCCGAGGGAGCAGACGGAGAGGAGTGCGTGATTAGGACTGGGGAGACACGCATGGCAATGACGACAGGGCCCATGGAGACAGGATACGGGGGAGATGCACCGCAATTGACCGAGGGGAGAGGAGGAGAGGAAAATGATGCAAGGGGGGAGACAAGCGGGAAGGTCCCTAGTGCTAGGGACCATAGCACCCAAGGGAGTGGGGGTAACGGAGGGAGCGGAGGGAGGGCAGCCGGAGCAAGCGGATCAGGAGCAGGAGGTGACGAGGAGGAGGGGGAGGACGGGAGGAGACGGAGGGAGGAGGAAGGAGACACAGGGGGTGAAGAGGAGGAGGAGGAGAAAGGGGAGGAAGAGGAAGAAAAAGGAGAGGAAGAGGAAGGGACCCGAGAGGAGAGGCAAGGAGAAGAAGGTGCGAGGGGCCGCCCACCAAGGGGAGACACAGGGCCAACACTGGCCATAGAACCATGGACGACAGAGGGGGCCGGAAGACGGACCATGGTGCAGGACAGGCCGGCAGGGGCGCGAAAAGTGCGCATGAAGATGGGGGCGAGGAGACGGGGTGGGCGTAGGAGGGCCGAGGAAGGCAAGGAAACTCGGGGTCCAGGGGAGGGAGCGATGGCTGTGGGGAGACGGACGGAGACAGGTGATCACGAGACAGACCGAGTGCCACCGGACACATCAGAGATGGGCGCTGCAGCGGAGGGAGGGGGAGAGGCACCGGAGCGACAGGAGGGATCACAGCCCTCACCTGAAGAGATAAGGAGCGGAGCAGCTGTAGAACACACCCAAGGGGTGGATCGACAACCACACACGGAGGAAGGAATGAGGCCAGCAGAGGCAACGAGCGCTACTGGCAGGAGTGGGGACGATATTGCGTGAACACAGGGGACAGAGAGCGGAGGAATCCTTTCACCATGGGGCCCGCCATGGAAGTGCCCTTGGATGGGATGCGGGTTCAGGGGAAAAAGCAAGAGGTCGATGAGTGGACACTGGGGCTACCGCCATCGAGGCTTCTGCTTGAGGTCGGCGCTCCAGGGCGTTCAGCGACGGCTCCAAGAGGGGACAGCAGAATTGCGCAAGGGAACTCACCGTATGGAGGGGGGCACCAGGAGGGGGGATCAGGAAGAGGACGCCAGCGAGCGACGGGAGTGGATGGTAGGGCGACAGGCACTAGGAGCTGGCCTGGCGGACCCGGAGCAGATCCTTGGGATGGAGGGTTGGCAGGCCGAGCGGCGGAGGATTCAGGAGCGACGGGCGGCACAGCGAGAGGCGCGTCGGGTACGGCGAGTACGGGGACAGCGCGCCCAGCGCGAGCGAGCCCGTCGCGAGAGGGAGCAGAGCCAGGAGGGGGAGTCCTCCTCCCCGGGAGAACGGCTACGAGGGGAGCAGCCAGGTGACGGAGCAGGTGGAGGAGGACATCCACGGGGAGACGGCGAGTCCCCGAGGAGACCACGGGAGGGACGCGACCACGACCATGGGCCCGCGGTTCAGGGGAGCGCGGGAGATGATGCAGACACAGAGGCTGGACGGTTTCTCCGAGAGTTGTTCCCCCTGACACCACCAGAGAACAGGAGAAAGAGGGGAGCTGGGGGACCGGAGGGCCACAGGCGAGACCGAGAGTCGGAGGAGGGTCTGATGGCAGAGAGGGACATGGAACAGCGACGACAGCGAGAGGTTGTTGGACCGGGAATTGGGGGTGGAGGGGCAGCAGTGGCCAGACAGCTGGAGAGAGAGACCACCAGAGACCAGCCTCTGGGGAGAGGAGTGGCGACACGTGCGACAGGAGGGCCTGGAGGAGGAGCTCGGGAGGACACAACCGTGGGAAAGAGAGGATCGAGACCGTCGGCGGTAGCACCAGAGGGTGCCTAGAGAGGTAGGGGAGACAACCGCCAGGGCACCACAGGCAGAGGCGGGCAGCAGCAACGGCCGGGGGCTGACGCGGGTGGGGAGCAGAGCGATGGCCAGCGATGGGAGAGGTTGTGGCGGTGGGCAGAGGGGCTGGAGTGGGGCCGACTGTATGGGGCAGAGGTACTCCCTCCTTTCATCCACTCGCGAGTCCCAGCAGGCGCGTTGGACTCAGTACGGGCAGCGGTGGCAGTCCCCTTGGTGAGGTGCACATCCCACCCCATGGATGCTGCAGGACCCCTGCTCCTCCAGGCGATGCCGAGCCTCATCCTCAGGACGCGCCCATAGCATCGGGGGTGCTCAGATACTGAGTGGGTGAGATCACTGGCGACCCGGTTCCTCCAAGGACAGTGGGAGGAGTTATGGGGAGAGGCCGTCGCGCATGCTCGGCCGGCAGGTCGCGCACCACCACCACGGCGCCTGCGTCACAGAGAGGAGGAGGCGAGGGAACAGCGACTACAGAGGGTGGTGACCAAATTCCACCGAGGGAACACGTCAAAGGCATGCAACGCCTTGGACAGCACCTCTTTGGCACCACCCGGACCAGAGGTATTGGCGCAACTACAGGCGAAGCACCCGACAAAGGAGCGGCCGACACCAGCATGGATAGCAGAGGCAGCGAGGCGAGCTCCTACTGAGTTCCCTGATGGGGATGGAGTGCGGAAGGCTCTACTGGACAGCAGCAGAGGCACGGCTGCAGGGCCATCAGGCCTTACTTTGGATCATCTTCGACAAGTTGTGGTGGGAGACGAGCGACTCACGAGGTTGTTGGCACAGCTACTCGCCTCCCTATGTCGAGGACGGCTCCACCCTACAGCTCGGGGCTTTCTTACAGCAAGTAGGCTCATCGCGCTAGCGAAGCCCAATGGTGGGGTACGCCCGATCGCTGTGGGAGAGGCGATTCCACGCCTGTTTTGGAGATGGATGGTCAGTACAGGGAGGAGCGAGATGGAGAGAGCATTGGCGCCGTTGCAGCAGGCGGTGGGAGTGTCGGCAGGGGGGGACACGGTGGTCCCCACTATCATGGAGCAGCTGGTACTTGGACGACACGTACTTGCTAGGCCCAGTGCAGGAGCTTGAGGCAGCGTTCACTACGCTGCAGGGAGGATTGGCTGCGGTGGGGATGGAGGTTCAGCCCCGCAAATGCCAGCTGTACCTACCGGCGGGGGTGGGCCAGGCGCCGGGGAGCATTGCGGGGGTCCCGCGAGCGACGGAGGGGATGGTGATTCTGGGGTGTCCGATCGGGACAGAGGAGTTCTGTCGAGCGCGGCTTGATCTAGCAGTACACGAGGTGGAGGAGATATTGGAGACGCTCGTCGACATGCCAGATGCCCAGGCCGCATTCAGCATCTTGAGGGAGTGTACCACTCGCAGGCTGCAGCATCTCACGCGGCTGACTCCCCCATCAGAGTGGTGGACCAGCCGGCTGCAGCGATTTGACGAGAAGGTGGGGGGTTGCATCCGCCGACTGGTGGGACTGGATGAGGTGCAGGGGATCAGAGAGCGACGGGCAGTGGCCCACGCTGAGCAGCAGGCACGGCTCCCGATCCGGCTGGGAGGGCTCGGCTTAACGGGAGTGGGGGACCTCGCACCCCTCTCGTTCGTATGCAGCCGCCTGCAGTCTTGGCACGTGGTGAAACGTCTCCTCCACCCACGAGGCCCTGGGGACAACGGAGAGGGGGAGGGAGGAGGACGGAGACCATGGATGAGGGAGACGTTTGCAGAGCTACGAGAGAGGGCGCTGCAAGGATTCCCAGATGCAATGAAAGCAAAGGTCCCACAGCTGGCGGAGTGTGAGCAGGGGAGTCCCAAGCGCCTCTTCCAGGACTTGTCAGACGCCGTCTATGAGTGGCGGCTGGGGGAGCGATGATCGGTGGTGGTAGCGGAGTTGGGAGGAGAGGAGGCACTCCCACAGTTGCAGCAACTTGCGGCGGTGCAGGGGGAGCACAGCGGGGATTGGCTACTGGCACATCCCAGGTCCGTTACCGACCGTCTGTACATGGCACCAGCAGACTGGAGAGTGGCGTGTAGGTTTCGCCTTGGGCTCCCCATCGCACACTTACGCCATACACCGGCGTGCACGTATGCAGAGCGGAGCCCTATACACCCATGCGCACCGCAGCACGCCCTCCGATGTGTCCAGGGAGGGGGTACGAAGGCGGTCCATGATGCAGTGATGAGGGAGTTGGCAGCAGTGGTTCGCGAGAGCGGGATGGGCGGGGTGACGGTCGAGCACGAAGGCCTCCTACCTGAGGGGCGGCCGGATATCACATGCTTTGACCCAGCCACGGGACACACACTAGTGATGGACGTGGTCATCGCCGACCCGCAGCGGCCGAGTCTGGGGAGGAGGTCGGCGGAGCGGCCGGGCGTGGCATTGGAGGATGCGGTGCGCACAAAGGAGAGGAAGTATGGACGATGGCGACGTGAGGCAAAGCGCGACCATATGGAGTTTGTCTTCCCAGCGATGGAGACCTTGGGGGCCTTCTCGCGAGGCCTCGGCAAGGTATTGCGGACATCGTCAGAGGCGACCGAGCGGAGGTTGGCCCGACAAGGAGGTACCGCAGGGGTGTCGGTGCCGCTACGCGCCCTCCTCAACCAGCGCATGGTAGTGGCCCTTCAGCGAGCACAGGCGCAGCAGTTGCGACAGCGGGCCGCGGAGCGGGCGACGCACACGTCTCTTGACCGGGACATCGCCAGAGCATGGAAAGTGCTATATCGGAGGGATGAGGGACCATCTGTGGCAGACCTTTGCTTTGTGGAGCGGGGGTAGAGGGACAGGTTGAGTTGGTCAGGATCACCAGGGCGAGTTCAGGGCCATGTGCCAGACCTTACATCGTGTGCTCGTCTTACCAATGGCTTATGCGTTCTTTCTTGATTCCACTGTGGTGGAGATCTCAAACTTGCATGTCACATGTAAACTCACAGTTCATTGAATGAGATTGATCTATCTATCTATCTATCTATCTATCTATCTATCTATCTATCTATCTATCTATCTACCTACCTACGTATCTATCTATCTATCTATCTATCTATCTATCTATCTATCTATCTATCTATCTATCTATCTATCTATCTATCTATCTATCTATCTATCTATCGATCTGTCGATGTAATATATCTATCTATCTATCTAGCTATCTATCAATCTATCAATCTATCTATCTATCTATCTATATCTATCTATCTATCTATCTATCTATCTATCTATCTATCTATCTATCTATCTATCTATCTATCTATCTATCTATCTATCTATCTATCTATCTATCTATGGGATCAGGTGCTGACATACTTGGACGACACATACCTACTAGGCCCAGTGCAGGAGCTGGAGGCGGCATTCACAGCGTTGCAGGGAGGATTGGCTACAGTGGGGATGGAGGTCCAATCTCGTAATTGCTAGCTGTACTTGTTGGTGGGGGTGGGCTAGGCATCGGGGAGCATTGGAGGGGTCCCAGGAGTGACGGTGGGGATGGTGATTTTGGGGAGTCCGAATGGGACAGAAGAGTTTTGTTGAGCGCGTCTAGACTTAGCAGTACACGAGGTGGAGGAGATATTGTAGACACTTGTTGACATGCCAGACGTCCAGGCTGCAATCAACATCTTGAGGGAGTGCACCAGTCGTAGGGTGTAGCATCTCACGCGGCTGATGCCCCCATCAGAGTGGTGGACCAGCCGGCTGCAGCGGTTCAACGAGAAAGTGGGGGATTGCATCTGTTGGCTGGTGGGACTAGACGAGGTACAGGGAATCAGAGAGCGGCAGGCAGTGGCCCACGTTGAGCAGCAGGCGCAGCTCCCGATCTGGCTGGGTGGGCTCGGCTTAACGGTTGTGGGGGATCTCGTCCCCCTCTTGTTTGTATGTAGCCTCCTAGAGTCCTGGCATGCGATGAGATGTGTCCTCCATCCACGAGGCCCCAAGGAAAGCGGAGAGGCCGAGGGAGGAGGACAGAGGCCATGGACGAGGTGGACTTTTGTTGAGCTGCGATAGAGGGCACTGTAAGGGTTTCCATGTGTAGTAAAAGCAAAAGTTACATAACTGGCGGAGTTTGAACAGAGGAGCCCCAAGTGCCTCTTCCAAGACTTGTTTGACAAAGTCTATGAGTGGCAGCTTGAGGGGCTCCGATAGATGGTGGTAGCAGAGTTGAGAGGAGAGGAGGCACTCCCACAGCTGCAACGACTCGCGGTGGTGCAAGGGGAGCACACCGGGGATTGGTTATTGGCACATCCCAGGGCCTTCACCGACCGACTGTACATGGCACTTGAGGGCTGGAGAGTGGCATGTAGATTTCGCCTTGAACTCCCCATTACACACTTACGCCATACGCTGGCATGCACATGTGCAGAGCGGCGCCCTATCCACCCATGCGCACTACAGCACGCCCTCCGATGTGTCCAGGGAGGGGGTGCGAAGGCGGTCCATGATGCAGTGATGAGAGAGTTGGCAGTATTGGTAGGGGAGAGCGAGATGGGCGGGGTGACTGTCAAGCACGTAGGCCTGCTACTAGAGGGGCGTCCGGATATCACATGCTTCGACCCAGCCACAGGTCACACACTTGTGATGGATGTGGTCATCGCCGACCCGTAGCGGCCGATTCTGGAGAGGAGGTCGGTGGAGCGGCCGGGAGTGATATTGGAGGATGCGGTGAGGACAAAGGAGAGGAATTATGGACGATGGCGACGCAAGGTAGAGCGCGACCATATGGAGTTTTTCTTTCCTACGATGGAGACCTTGGGGGCCTTCTGACGAGGCCTCGGCAAGGTATTGCAGACATTGGTAGAGGCGACCGAGCGGAGGTTGGCCCGACAAGGAGGTACTCCAGGGGTGTCGGTTCCATTGCACGCCCTCCTCAACCAGCGTATGGCAGTGGCCCTTAAGCGAGCACAGTCGCAGTAGTTGCGACAGCGGGCTATGGAGCGTGCGGCGGACACTTCTCTTGATTTGGACATCGCCAAGGCGTGAAGAGTGCTGTATAGGAGGGATGAGGGACCATTTGTGGAAGACCTGTGCTTTATGGAGCCGTGTTAGATGGATAGGATGAGTTTGTCAGGATCACGAGTGCGAGTTCAGGGGTATGGTCTAGACCTTACATTGTGTGCTCGTTTTACCGGTGGCTTTTGGGCTCTATGCTGATTCCCGTGTGGTGGAGATCTCAAACTTGCATGTCACATGTAAACTCACAGTTCAGTGAATGGGCTTGATTTATGTATCTATCTACCTATCCATCTTTATTTCTTTCTCTCTCGTCCTCTCTCTCTCTCTCTCTCTCTCTCTCTCTCTCTCTCTCTCTCTCTCTTTGTGTGTGTGTGTGGATAAAGGGGCATCAATAACAATGTATGACACCATGGAAAATCATGGTTTCTTATTGAGAGATGATTCTAAGCTTCCCAACTTGGTCTTGTGATGCAATGAGAAAATCCGTGGAGTAATAAAAATAATCAAGGAATAACATTGTCTTTTCCTTTTAGTGATGATGGTGGTCTTCAAGACGAAGTGTGTTATTATGGAGAAGCGTTCAACCACCGGAAATATGGTGTAAAGCCACTATTGTATATCATGTAATAAGGTTATAATCTCCATGGAGATGTTCGACTATGGCCTGGTCCATACCTTTAGTGCGTTTTGTTTTACTTTGCTTGTACCTTAGAAGATTTTGAAGGTTTTGTAGTTGTTTGCCACATTAGCTTGCATCTTTTCCCGTCATATGTACCTTTTGAGCTTAAACATTCGATCCTTGCTAGAGTGTGCACGTAGACTGTTGTCTTGGTAATCCTCCAATCCCATCCTTTGCACCTCTTTAGTCGGTGATTTGAAATTTCTTTCAATAAAGTATTGTTTTGATTATGCCCTAAAATATGCTTTTTACAAGGCATTTTAGCGCGATATGATAGTTGATTCAGGAAATTTGACCATCTACCCTTGACTCATATTGTTTTCTTTGGAATTCTGGTCAGTTTCTTTTGGACCAGCATGTTTCTTTGCATGTACAAATTGATTTCAAAGAGGAGAATTTGCCATTGTTGCAAGGGAAACTCACATGCACCACAATCGGGGAGCATGGAATGTGTCCAAATATTCATAACATCGACAACAACTGTACTTTATATTGGGAGGTTTAAAAAAATAGTTTCGTTGAAATCTTCAAGGGAAAATATGGAGATGATGTTATGATGTTGGCATTCAATGCCTTGAATGGGTTCCATCTTCTGCAATATATTGTAGAAGATGGAACCCTTTGGACAAGGTATGGCATTGTTGTATGTTTCTCGTAACAACATACTGTTTTGTAGCCACACACAATTAGTCACTTGTTGTATGGGATAATCTTGTCTTGTCACGTGCCTTTGATCTTTGACTGAGAGCATTTGCTACATTCTGTCTTTAGGTGTTTACTCGGTATCGTATTTAGGAATTGGACTTGAGAGAATCCATCCATTGAGTTTGTTCATGCTTCATGTTGCACTAAGTCTTAAGGTGTTCCAAAGCATAGTTGACGGTATAAACGAGAAAATTTTGGCTTTCCACACGACATTGTTAAGTCCGTAATGCATGTACGATCATAAAAATGGTTTTCTCATAAACCACAAAGTCTACCTTGAGCCCACACCATTTTTTTCATGTGCACACAACTGGCTACTCTACACTGTTGTCTTTCATGACAACATCCAATTACACAGTCAAACTTGTGATTAGCAACAACATACTTCATCGTACATTATTCACTGTGTTTGCTTGACTCCTTAATGCCATAAATTTTTAGAGAAGCGCCTTGATGTTCTCAAAATCCTTTGAATTCTTGATGTAGTTTGTTGAAGAACCTTCTCATTGTTGGAGTGAGAGATAACTGCGCTGATCTAGTGCTTTAGCATGGCATGGACAAATCACCAATTGGAGACTCCAAGATAAATTTACGGATTGTTCCATTAATTTACCGTGTGCGGCTCGGCAGAGAATTTCTTCCTTAAACAACCCAGATTTTCTCTGGTAAAAATTCTCTTTCAGGGAGTGAAAGGAGACTTGTACAGAAGCATGCGCATGAGGATAGTGCATGCCTCCTAGAGCAGAGGCCTGTGCAATGTTGCACAGGCTTGATGGTTAGATGGGACCACATCTGACTCTGCTGGACACATGGAGCAGTGTGAGGGCGACAAGTGGGGACCGTCCTGTACCGGCAGTCCAGAGGCACGACCTGCGTGGAAAGCTCCGGTGCGAGCTTCACGGTAACGGCGATCGATGGATCACGTGTGATCATGTGGTAGCATCAACGGAGTAGTGGTGAAAGCCTTTGACAAAAGCAGCTTACGGAGAAGCCGCACCGTGAACCTGATGAAGCTTCCTTGAGTAGGAAGCTTCCTTATGGCTTAGGTTTAAGCCAGCGGAAAACCAAGGTGGAGAAGAATCTTCTACATAGAGGAAGCTTCCATATGGAGGAAGTTTCCTCAAGCCATGATTTTAGACATCAACGGTTCACGTTCATCTCGGAGGACCATTGAGATGCAAGCGTTCCGGCTACGGTGATCAACGACTCTCAGTGATTCGTGATAGGCCACATGATTCAAGGATTCAAGGCACGGTGATTTCTTGCACATACGAAGCCATGTGGTTAGCTGTGGTGTAAGAACCACGGTTATGGTGAAACTTCACCATGCACCAAAGGAAGCTTCTGTGACCACCACCAAGACAGTCAACTTGCCAGGGCCGCAAGTATAAAAGGTGGCGACCCTGACATACTCAATCATCTTCAGTGGCTTATCTTCAGTGGTTGATCTTCAGTAGCTGATATTCAATGGCTACACCACATTTCAAGTCCACATGAAAGGCTCCACGCCTTTGCACTGGAGCACCTTTGACCAAGACGCTGCTAGAGATCACTCCAAGACCCTTGTAAGCCTGGCTCTACCTACCAACCTGGGTGGAGGACACACTCGAGATCCATCCAAGGCCCCTGTAAGCCTGGCTTTGCATGCCAGCCTCGGAGGAGGACAACCTGTTTGATGGTGGCCAGTCTACCACAGCTTCGTAGCTTTGCCAAGATGAGCCATAATCCACAAGAGTTTCTTCTGACAACCCTGTAAGCCTAGCACTAGCTGCCAGCCTGGCAAGGAGGTGGTATTGACTTCCTAAAGACCTTCCATCACTCGAGATGATGGTTGTGTCAAGACCCTTGCATGGACGGCCTTGACGGCCTAACAAGGCATTGCGTCCTAGTTTGGGGCAAGGAGATACGTCAGAGTATGGAGCTGAGTTCTTCTTAGCTGTTGTTCATTAGACACATCTTGTACTTGTACTCTGTACCTTTGGCAAGATTCCATTCCATATTTAAAACTCTGCTAAGTTTGTTGGACACACAAAAAGATCCTGGGGTAACAATTACCTCCTTGCTATAGTGAAGGCTCCGCGGTGAGGCAGGTTGCCATTCTCGAGTGTGTCCACTGCAAAATCCAACATGGTATCAGAGTAGTAGGCTCTATGTCCATCCAGTGCAGAAACAACGACAGTAGCAATAGTATAGATTGGTGAAACAGTCCTTCACCATCCCTATAGAAGCTTGAGGAGGAGTAACGTTCCCCTTCTCCTAAGCGTGCAGCCCGACGGGCCTCTGTGTCGTTCGGTTTGCACAAAACAATGAGCATACCATGCCCTTCATGGTATCAAAGCAGGTGAGTCTTGGTACAAATAGGAGCAGCAGCAGCATCTCGAGTATGAAAGGAAGACGCCGTTTGTGTTCCCTCATGAGGTGTAGTGCGGACATCCGACGTGGCGCTCCACTAACACCATTCAAAGGAAAAAATGAACATGATGGAGAAAGAGAACAACAGTACATTCACTACACGACCTCGTCATCCATACGTGCATTTACATCTGCCCATGAGCTTGAGAGATAGCTTCCATGTGGCAGAGCCAACGCAAGGAGCTGAAGAGCCAAAGCGCTTGGCTGACGAAGCTTTACGCATGCTTTAATTGACAACAACACGTCAAGCAGCAGATCGTGCAACAGAAGGTGTGCAAGAGCATCAAGACACAAGCACACACGAAGCAGTGGATTGTGCAGCTGAGGATACCAAGCAACATGGTGGCAATAGTTCACAACCGTCGGCGGCGGCGACGTCTCCATATCTGTAAGAAGGCTGGGTTCCTTTGTAGTAGCTCAGCTCCAGCCTTCTACATCACCATTGCCTGTCGTTTGTTATGCATAGGGTGGCAGAGGAAGCAGAAGAAGAGGAGGAAGAAAAAGAATAAAAGGGGAAAGGTAAAGGACAGCATTGAGGAGTTGTGAAGGGAGAAGAGCTCTTATGGCAGTAGACATCTCCATCACGCAGCGGTGAAAGCAGCACTTACAGCTGCTAACATCAAGAAGGTTGTCGACAACAGCCGATAAACCTCATGGCTATGGGACGAGGCTTCTCTAGGCCGTTAACATGGCCTAGAGGATGAATGTGGAGCAATGAAGCTCCAACATGCTGTGTGAACATCTCCATCTAGCCCTTGCAAGAGAAGGGGAGGACGGAGAAGAAGACCTCCATGAAGGTGGAGGAGGTCTAGATCATTTGTTGTGTGGATCTGGTACATGAGGCAAAGGAGTAGAAGCAGAATATCCAGCATTATCGTTACCTTGGGAGGAACAATGATAAACTTTTCATTGAAATGGTTGTGACGACGGCACACATGCCAGCACCAACACTCTTGATTCGATGTGACAGTGCATCGACAAGAAGGAGCCTGTCACATGCAAGGGAAGAGGAAGAAAGGATGAAACTCTGCCATGTGGACAGTTGGTTGCGGTAAGCCCACCTCTTGGTAGGTGGCATGCGCAATGAATCTGTGCTCCATAAACAACATTCCTGCTATATCGGCAGACGGTTGCGGTATGCCCACCTCTAATCAGGTGGCATGCATGGTGGAGCTCAGCTCCACAGACAAGTTCCTACTATATTGGCAGGTGGTTGTCATAAGCCCACCTCATGGAGGTGGCATGCGTGATGGAGCTCTACTCCACAACTGACCATCGTGCTGTGTCTGCAGGTGTTTGTAGTAAGCCCACCTCGTGGATGTGGCATGCTTGACGGAGAGATACTCCACGGACGCAGTGCCAGTGGAGACCCTAACACTCTGGTCAAGTGTAGCAGCAGACTTGCAGGGCCATGAGTGTCATTGCAACAATCCGAGCCTTCATCGGTGAGGGGGAGGAGGCTGGAGGGAGCAATAGCCTCTTCACAAGATTTTAATTCTGCCTCAAACCATTTGTGCTTGCAACAGAGTGCAACAAAAGGGGAGAGTCGGTGAAAAACGAACACAACTCAACTGCTCTCTTCATTTTGGCTCTTTCAACAGAGCCAAAGAAATTGAAGGAAGGCCGCTCCATCAACAACGAAAGCAGAATGGAGTTCTGCAAGTGTAGAAGAGCGGCTGGCAGCAGATATTGGTGTAAAAAAACTTACATCAACGTTTATTACAACTATTTTACAAAAGTGGACTTGACCGCTTTCAACAGCAGGAGTGGTGACCATCACTTGGAGCAGTCTCCATGGACATCAAGAAGCTACAGCAGCTACATGAACACTACATCTTTGGAGGTATGGGAGAACTACAAAGCAAAGAGAGCCAGTTCCGGATGCTCTCAGGAGGCAACTCATTATGCTACTCAGTATGGGCTGGAATAGGCCAGCTCAGGATTTCTATCTTGAAAGAGCTCAGTTTTTCAGACAGGCGCAAAATGTGAAAATGTGCAACCGTACGACTTGACAAAAAAAGGGAGAAGTCGCTCACTCTCGTGAGAAAAACAGGACCTTCGAGAAAAAAAGAGGAGAATAGACCGCTCGCTCAAGCGAGCGAAATAGGTCCTCCTCAGCAGCTCACTACAAAGCTACAGGAGGAGGGAGAGGTCCACGTTCGACCTCGTACCCAGCTCGCCCTCGCGGCAAGAAAGCCCTACCGCGATGGCAGACGTGACCCCGGCAAGGCCCTGCCATGGCAGCAGGCTCAACAACGGCAAGCACCATGCCTCGACGATGAGACCCTTGCGAAGCCCCCAACTGGCGGCAGAAAGCAAGGGGGAGCCATGTTATGAGCCGACAAGAGCGACCAAAAGCCCAAAAAAAAGGAGCTAGTCAAAAACACTCCGCGGAGCATGTTCGCTCGTCACGAGGAGTTGGTGAGGAGATCGTGGCCAATTGGGAAGGAATAGAGGAGGAAACATTGTTGGTTGACGAGGAGCTGCGAGCCCATATTTTGCTGGAGGAAAGCGATGGATGCCATCAGCACGTCTATGGCAACCAAGAAAGACACACAGACAGGGCGAATCGTCCCAGAAACAACACCAGCGCGACTGGTAACGTCCAAGAGCCAAATTTACGTGACAGAACAGTCAGGGTGTCTGTCTCAGAGTACCAAAAACGCACAAGTTGTGAGGGGCTGACTAAAAAGAACAAGAATAGGTCGTGGAGAGTTGGAAGGGCACAGGATCTGCCCCAGCCATGGCGCTAGCCTATAGGAAGACCTCCTCAAATTTGAACGAGGTGGAGAAGCAGAGCGTAACAATTCAAGGGAAGCAGCCTAACACGACATGGGGAGCAGTCAATAATGTTGTGGTGTGACTGGAGGCGAAAGCCTTTTGTACTCTCTCGTGGGAGTGCTCACGACAGCAGTCTCGACAATGGTCCAAGAAGGTGGTCCCAGAGGCGATCCCAACATGCAGCAGCCACCTCATATGCGACAACCCAAACTCATGCATGATGGTACATGAGAGCATTGCAAAAATAGCTGCGAGGGGTCGCTTTAGCCACAAGCAACTATAAGAAGTTGGAGTGGTGAGGTGATCCCAAACTCACTCAGAAAACAATTGTGGAGTCATATATGAGATCCACAACCAAAAAAGGCCCCTGACAGACTCAGAGGAGTCAAAACCTAATAGGAAAAGGTGGTGCTTGAACCTTTTAAGTAACAAAACCATCGACAATCGTTTCGGAGAGACTTCTACATCCAATAGGAGTCATAAATCTCCAAAGGTCTTGTCATTCGTGTAATTTCCTCCTCGAACAAGGTCTACAATCGTTAGCTTCATCAGCACAGTTATTAAGGGGGAGTGTTGGAGTGAGCGATAACTCCGCTGATCTACTGTTTCAGCATGGCGCAGACAAAACTCCAACCGGAGACTTCAAGAAGAATTTACGGGTTTTTACGTGAATATACTGAGCGCGGCTCGACAGAGAATTTCTTCCTTGAAAGGCCCACATTTTCTCTGGTAAAAAGTCCCTTTCATGGAGTGAAAGGGGACTTGTACATCAGTATGCGCATGAGGAAAGCGCATGAGGCCTGTGCAACGCTGCATACACTTGATGGTTAGGTGGGTCCACACCTGACTTTGCTGGACGCATGGAGCAGTGTGAGGGCGATAAGTGGGGACCGCACTGCATCGGCAGTCAGGAGGCACGACTCAGCGTGTCTCTCTTATCGCCATGTGGACAACCTATGTGGAAAGCTCTGGTACAAGCTTCATGGTAACGGCGATCGACGGACCACATGTGACCATGTGGTAGCATCAACGGAGTAACAACAAAGCCTTTGATAAAAACAGCTTACGTAGAAGCTGCACCATGGAAGCTGATGAAGCTTCCTTGAGAAGGAAGCTTCCCTACGGGTCAGGTTTAAGCCAGCAGACAACCAAGGTGGAGAGGAAGCTTCTATGGAGGGGAAGCTTCCATATGGAGGAATTTTCCTCAAGCCATGATTCCAAACATCAACCGTTCACGCTCATCTCAAAGGACTGTAAAGATGCAAGCATTCCGGCTACGGTGATCAACAGCTCTCATTGATTCGTGAAAGGCCACATAATTCAAGGATTCAAGGCACGGTGATGTCTTGCACATATGAAGCCATGTGGTCAGTTGTGGTGCAAGAACCACGGCTACGGTGAAACTTCACCATTCACCAAAGGAAGCTTCTCTGACCCCCACCAAGACAGTCAACTTGCCAGGGCTGCAAGTATAAAAAGAAGCTACCCTGGCATACTCAATCATCTTTAGTGGCTTATCTTTAGTGGTTGATCTTCAGTAGTTGATCTTTAATGGCTACACCATATATCAAGTCTACATGCAAGGCTCCACGCCTTAACGTTGGAGCACCTTTGACCAAGGCGTTGCTGGAGATCTCTCCAAGACCCCTGTAAGCCTGGCTCTACCTGCCAACCTGGGTGGAGGACACTACTGGAGATCCCTCCAAGGTCCTTGTAAGCTTGGCTCTGCTTGCTAGCTTAGGTGGAGGACAACACTAGAGATCCCTCCAAGGCCCCTCTAAGCCTGGCTCTGCTTGCCAGCTTGGGAGGAGGACGACCCATCTGCTAGTGGCCTGTCTGCAACAGCTTCGTGGCTTTGCCAAGACGAGCCAGAATCTACAAGAGTTTCCTTTGACATCCCTGTAAGCCTGGCACTAGTTGCCACCCTGGCGAGGAGGTGGCACTGACTTCCAGAAGGCCTTCTATCAGTGGATCTGATGGTTGTATCGAGACCCTTATGTGGACGGCCTTGATGGCCAAGCAAGGCATTGCACCCTAGTTTGGGGCTAGGAGATATGTCAGAGCATGGAGCCAAACTCTGTTTAGCTGTTGTTCATTGGACACATATTGTACTTGTACTCTGTACCTTTAGCAAGATTCTATTACATATTTTGACTTCTGCTAAGTTTGTTGGACACACAAAAAGATCCCGGGGCAGTAAGGAATTCCTTGTTATTGTGATGGCTCCGCGGTGAGGCAGTTGGCCGTTCGCGCGTGTGCCCACTGCAAAGCCAAACACTCATGACCTGGCGTAGCATATATCACTCAACTCGCGGATCCAAGACCCCCATTATGGCCCACTCTTGATTTGCTATTGTACATGTGCAGTTCACAGACCGAATACTTAACATTGAAAGATAGTTACTACTGATATCAAATATCAACTCAGTAATGAGGATTTGTATGTAGACAAAGAGGAAGATAGTGAGGAGTCATTGTCTTATTAGAGTTCTCATGACGACGAGGTATCGCATGACCGTACATGCCATGCATAATCAATGACACATGCTGGTGATGAGACATGGAGGAATGGCATAAATACATGTTTTTTTTACTCGTAAACTCGGGATTCTCCTATCTTGGCTCACAGATATGGGAGCTACAATCATTCGGTTGTGTGGATACCACATGCGTATCCCACCAAATGTTGTTGTCATCTCCATACCCTTAACTTTTTTTGGCGGGGTCATACACATGGACTACAAAAAAACTCGCAATCTGAGGGTATAGTTTTGGCTTGCCGGACCGTGGCACGTCAGGAATAGAGGTCACAATTGGTCCATTACAGAAACTATCTTAAATTGCCCCACACACATTGCTTTTAAGCTATTGTAGCAGATGGGCCCCCTTCTCACACTCCCCCAGAGTATATGACAGGTCCCGTAGATGGTCATTGGATGCTCAAAAGGGTAGGGGCCAGTCTAGACTAGTCAACTCTGTTGCAACAAGGGAATTTCTTATGGGATAACTACTTCAACAATGGGTCAATGCTTGCAGAATCTCGCAAGAAGAGGTTTGTGATGGCTTAATAGAATACAAATATCTTCTAAGCTCCTTCTAAAGGTAATAAAAAATACAGAACAATTAAAGAATTACTATTCGTAGAAATGTTTTGGTGCATGTTGTGTGGATCTCTCATGTTATGGAAAGTTGTGCAACCTTGGCTTTATGACATGTGGAAGTTACCAAATTCACACATTATTTTCAATTTGACATGCGATAGAGTTTTGTAGTAGTTTCAAATGCATGTTTACGTTTTGTTTATATTCAGGTTGGGGTTTGGATCCCACCAATGATCTTGTCATGTATTGTGTTTGAATTCATCACCTTTGAATGATTTGAACATCCAACTTAAGGAGTCAAAGGCACGCCTGTCGTGTGCCTCCACACCATGTAGATTCATCCCAACAAGTACATCCATACGTGAAGGGCTTTAATTAAATGACCCGAAGAGATACTTTTGCACTACCCTTTAGACCTTGATATCCATTTATTGCCATGGATAATCCCGTTCGACCACACCCTACAGCAACGCACCTTACGACATCCTTGTTTTTTTCCAACTTTGACCACAAGATGCCCCTAAGATCCTTGCCAGTTGTGTTGGGCTTTTGCAAGCCAACACGTGCAAGTCTAGATGGGTGCATAAAAGATCAAGGCGACGAAAGACGTTGTGCCCATGAATTAGGATTAAAATTTGCTACCTCACAACATATTTGTGCATGCTACCATGAATCAAGGCTTCAACCACAACGAAGCCTCCAACGCATGCTGTGGATGCAATCATTCTTCATTACAATGTGAAATTGCTGGACACTATCCATGTCATTTGGATGACCCATGGTGTTTTGGAGGACCTCTAACATACTTGTAAAAGGTTGGAGGTTGTAGATAATATTCTACCTGATGAAAAAACTTATATCTAATCTAAATCTAAGGTGTATTTATATTGTAGTACCATCTACACAAATTGAGAACTCTTTATAAACAAACAAAAAGCATACTTTACCATGAAAGTTAAGTAAGGACGCATGAGGTCAAGCAACTCATCGGTATCTTGAGGAAACCATTGTTTGGGGCCAAGCTCTGGTGGCATCTCACGTAGTACTACGTTATTAATCCTGTTGAAAATTTGGCGTCCACTAACATGTGGCTACCTTGGGATGTTAAGTCCATTCAAAAGTGCAAGCATAAACTTACGTCCATCATGTGTGGAACCTCTCCATCCCACGGAGATGAACATGAATGATATGCTTGTATCAAACCACTAAAGGACATTCTAAAAGGGTTTCCCTATTCTTATTGCAGTTTTCCAATCGTCATGCGCCACACACAATGACGCACACATTCGTAACATCAATGGTACCAGTGCACTCCTAAAACCAAGGTAGGTAGTCATGTTGTTCGTGCTCCAGTGCGTATGGTTATGCGTCTTCAATTGGCATGTTGATGGTTATAGAAACCTGATGTTTGATAACGTGTAATACTTCTTGAAGGACACACGAGATTGTAGCAAGCCCACTCTATAATCTCTCTGGTAACTCATAGAGACTCAAGCTAAATGTGGTGCACTAAAACCATAAGAGGAGCTTGTCTTCCACAGTCATGTACCACGTGTCTCTAATTTCCTTGTTGGTATGGAAGCATTGAACAATGGAGAGCCGTAATGTTGAGTCTATTCATGTTGTACATTTGGCATGGATGGCTACAGTCACCTTTGGTAAACCAGGCCATTTTGAATAGGCTTCAACTAAACATAGGCCTCTGATGACTCAGCACAGAATGCGACACGCAACTTGAGAAATCAACACAAAAATAATGGAGTGTAGAGGCACCCATAGTTCCATGAGGTA
The DNA here is from genome assembly GCA_023375785.1 of Penium margaritaceum. Lineage (NCBI taxonomy): Eukaryota > Viridiplantae > Streptophyta > Zygnematophyceae > Desmidiales > Peniaceae > Penium > Penium margaritaceum. The sequence continues at coordinate 92,037 of SZWC01008642.1, forward strand.
GCCCTTGATGACATGTTCAATGTCTTTGAAATTTTCCATGTATGAAAAAAAGACAGGCTTACAACTAGCGCATCTGGACAATGGGTTATGGAATCGGCAAGTAGGTCCACTAGGGTTGCGTTAACTCGTCTGTTTCGTTAAGCGCACGGTGATTGTTTGCGATCCAATATGTGCGATGAGAGAGGCAAAGACTATAAACACAGGGAACAACTTGATTTTGGTTCCCCAGAGCACCCGTTGGTCAATGGACGCCGTAGCCGGGTGGTGAGCATAAGATAGGGGCTTTCTGGGATAAATGGCAACAATAGAGTTGCAACAGAATTTTCAAGTGAGTTTGTTGCACCATTCGGGACCATACGCCCACGCCCATATTGCCGCACCATGCGCCCACGCCCTTTGCTGTACACAAAACCGACACGTTTGGACTAGCCTCATTGACATTTTGGTATTAAAACAAAACTTTCGAGGCACCAATGAATTTAATCTAGAATTAAATTAATAAAAACTCATGAGTATGTGGATTTGAAGCCCTTTTACAAAAGACCAAGGCCCATTGTGAAGGCACAAAGTAATGGCTTTGCGGTGACCTTGGATGCGGGCCCAAACCTACCAGACTCCGGCACGTCATGATTGGCACAGGTGGGAAAACCAAATGGGTGAGGGTCAAAGCAGGGGTCAACAATGGACCCCTGCTTGGGATTGGGAGCTAATATGCCACACGCTCATGTTTGCGCGGCCACCGCCATCCTGAAGTCTATGACAGGTTTGCTGTGGACTCATCCCACGGTCTTTTGATTCGCCCGTCAATCCTTGGGTCTGTGGCCTGCCGTAGCTGCCGGATTTGTATGAAACGACAGCTGAAAGGCCGTGGCAGACGTCCGCAGCAATACCTGAACGACCCGCCAAGATGTACTGAATCTTGTTAAACTAAAGGTTTTCCAACTTTTAGATGTTGAAATCCTCTGCAGACCAGCCGCATGCGGTGAGCTGGCCGCGTTTTTTCCCCCGCGAGCAGCCTAGTGTCGCAAACGCGTCGGTTGACTTAAACACTTCGTATGACCTTTCGCAACGTTCTCGGCGAGCGTTGACTCCTCGCTGAAGCGACTCTCCCGCGTGAAAATGGACTGCCGCACCAGACTTCGGCGAGCCCAGATCAGCCCCCGAGTCACCACCGAAACAGGTTAACCGAAGCAGCCGAGGCAAATGTCGACTAGGTTGAAGCACTCCGCCCGCTCTCTGGCACTGGTTTCCCCTGAAATCGCTCCACTCCTACAGTCCATGCAGGAATCAGCCTCATTTGGGGTGTCAGACGAACGTTGATAGCTTTCGTCAGGCTCGACACAGCTCTGACTGAAGCACGTAGACGTCTGCATTCTGCAGTCCAGCCTGCACTTCTGCGCACGGAAAGGTGACGACCGGCGCGAAGGCATGGCTGAGATGCAAGGTAACTACTTTTGCTCCTCCTTTCCCCCCTCGTCTTCCTCATCATAATCCTCGTCCTCTAACTCTTCGTCCTCGTCCTCGTCCTCGTCCTCGTCCTCGTCCTCGTCCCCTACCTCGTTCTCGTCCTCGTCCTCGTCCTCGCCCTCGTCCTCGTCGTCGTCCTCGTCGTCGTCGTCGTCGTCGCCGCCGCCGCCGCCGCCGCCGCCGCCGCC
>SZWC01008643.1:2768-20584 GCA_023375785.1 Penium margaritaceum
GGGGGGGGAGATGAATGATTTAGAGGAAAATTACCCTTTATGTTGGGAAAAAAGAATCTGCATCTCTTAGGAAATGTAATTTTGTAGATGTCTGATTGCAAAAATCATTGTATTGTGGCACTTGGATTTGGGTCTGCACATTTACATGTTTTTAGGCACGTGCATGGAAACGAAAAAATATTTTTCTTTTTTTGCCTCATAAGTTTTCTTGAAAGTTTTCAATATAAGCTTCCATATCTCACAACCTTGTGAATTCAAGTGGACAAGTTGATGGTGGAAATATACGTTGAGTTCACAGTGTGAAATATGATGTTCCATCTTTTCACGCAAAATTTGTGATGGCCCTACACCATGATGCCTTTGGAAGAAGAAATAATGAAATCTGCCTGTAATACATTAAACATCTGACATAGCACTGTAGAAACAAGAATACATGGCTTGTATCTGGAAAAACATTTTGATTATCTAAAGGAAGTACTTCCAAAGGCCGACCATCAATCCTACTTTCATGGCAGCTCACTCAATAGATGGTTTGAGTCTGAACACATATGGTTTGCATTATCTGACATAGGCAAGAAGATACAAAGCATTGCAATGATCGATGTTGGACGAAAATGGTCATTCAATGCAGAGGTTCATAACCATACAGGTTGAAATACTAAGCATGAAAACTATAGTTCACCAATAACATGCACTCTCGATGCATACACCACCTATCTCTGTCATTTCTACCAATGTAGTACCTACCAATGCAGCACCTACCAACAAATGACCTTCCAATTTACTTCTATCACTGTAACACATACCAATGTAGCACCTAGAAATGAAGCACCTACCAAGCTTGTAACGGCACTAGACCATTTTGCGAAAAACTTCTGAAGTGAAAATAAGCCCTCAAAAATGATCTCCAAGGAGGCACACTGCCCGACCGACGCAGCTGTTTTGGCTGAGACATACTGCGGAAAGTTGGACAGGGTCTTCACAGGGAACCATTGACAACATGAAACATAATCCAACTCGTTCCAAGTGCCATTTCCACACTGAACATAGCCCCGAGTGAAACTCTAGGAGTGGAGGAGTGACGCAATAACACTCCATCACGGTACTCTTTTGCCATTTTTTTGGCCGGTGGGTGTTATTCAGGCTAGAGGACTTTATCCCGTGAATATTTTTCATACAAGTTATCCTTGAAACGCTAGCCTCAAGTCCCCAGAATACTTTAAGAAAATTTTCAGGACTCTTTCTAGTGCTAAAATTGGTCTTCACTTTACATTCCTCTATTTGTTTCATGTGTTCTGGTCTGTACTTTCTCATAGTGGCTTAATCATTGTGTAATTCATGATGCAAGTCGTACAAAAAGAAACATGCAGAAGCACGTTTGCAAACTCTTGTTGTTCTCAAGATTGTTGCATCACGTTCACGCACAATCAACCAAACACATGCATGGTCCTTTGTCATTTGCATAAAAACGTTGTTAATTGTGTAATTCCTTGGCTCCTGTCAAGATGAGGCACATACAAAATTTGCACTTTCTTCACAAGTATTTTTGTGCCTTCACTGAATGCCCATCACGCATGTGTATCAGTGGCATGCTTGATACATTGTGCGATTTACTTTGTGAGAAATTTTGTTGCCAATTTGGAAAAAGGTATAGAAAACAACTTTCCCACGTCCCATGTGGTAAGGGTTCAGCAACCTGTTGTGGTGACGCCTCCTCCTCCTTTGCAAGGAGTACCCTGTGACTAAGTAACTGGAAATCCCCATGAAAACCATTCAGGTCCACACAATACTTCTACAAATCATTTGGACATGATCTTTTTCTAAAGGTTGCATCCAGGGTAGTACCTCCCCACAAAATTCTCCACACCTGCAATACAAATTTGGGTATCAGCCCTCACGCTTTCAACCACGTGTGCATGACCAGGAATAGGTCTGCTAGACCTTCTTCAACACCAGTAGCTTGGGTGGATGAACTCAACCAAGCTCCACTAAGCCCATGAAACTTTCATGCCAGCTTCAACTTAGGACTGGAACGCACCAAGGTCCTGAGAAATGGTTTCCTAGCACAATTTTTCTCCTTTTCAAAGGTTTTGCTCATCTTTGACTGAGGAGGCTTTGGTCATCTGGCATGCTTAAACTTCATCAAAACCCATCATCAGGTAGGAAAATGTTATGACCTGGATGATTTTGTTCATAACACAAATGGACATCGTAGGTTGTCACTCACTTCACTGTCAATAGCACGTGGCTTTTAACTTGGAAAGCTGAGACAGACGATCTCAAAACTTGCGGATTGCATCCAAAAACAAGTGTTTATGATGTTTTATTCACAATGGTGTACCATGATCAAAATCCATGCAGCACGAGTTAGAAGGACACCCTTTGGGTCTCAATCCCATACAGTTGTCATGGTACACTTCCGAATCCAGTCCAGTGATCTCATGAATGAAAACAACCGGTTCCTGAGTTTTCCTCCTTTCATGTAATTGCATACTAGGGTTCTATTCAGGAAACCATCCATACTTGTCCTGTTTCAAATTCTTCCTAGGAAAACATGATTCCCATCAAGAGATAGGAGACACACATCCTTTTCTGGACAAAGCATTGCATGAAAATGAATCCCAAGAGTATGTCTTGGGACGCGTTTGCCAGTTTAAAAAAAATTGTGTTGCAAGTTAGCAAGAACTCCCAAAAACATATGTTTAATTGCATTGCGTATTTTTGGTAAGTCCACTCACTAGAGTGTTGCCATATGTCTTGTGTTGGAAACTTGTAGAGGGTATTTCCCTCATAGAACACATTTGACAAACGACCGCCAGTGGATGCCATGACAGTGACATCTAGAAAGCCAATGTATGTACATTCCGCAAAATCAAATTGATTAATTTCCCACAAAATTCAGGAAATTTAAGTGCCTCCTCACGATGTTTTGGATCAACGAAGCATGGTTCAACTACACCACAGTGGAGTAAGGGACTCACCCGTGGATGAAAATCTATGCAGTTAAAGCTCCTCTTGCCTTATGAAGGCAATCAATAGTACCCTAAAGAATACTTGTTTGTGACCTCTTTCCTAGATCAATTATATGCCGACAAACTTGGCTGAAGGATCTATTTTTGGATCAATTTAGCATGACCGATGCCACACCATTTTGTGGCATGATGGGTATCAATCCACATGTATCATCAAGAGTACCCCGTACATACAGGCGTATTGTGTGAAAAGACATCTCACGTTGTGAGATTATAATAATTTATCCACAGATTCTAGTGAAGTATCTTGTTTCACAAGGCCCCCAATGTTTAACTTTCATGTGTATTTTGGCATGAAATGCATGTCATTTTGGTTGCTACCCAGGTTGGATTTAGATCGTTACGCGTTCACAAGGATCACCAAGAAATGGAATCCCACATTCGGTTAGTGTTAAGGTTTCGGCTTACAGGTCATCTCCACGGTGATAAGCTTTGCGTGCAACCTCAAGACCATGTCTAAAAGTTGGATAATGGAGTACTATGAGATCGTCCAAGGACCAAGGGGACCCAATAGTGGACAAGGGCATCGCTTGTTTTCAAGTGAAAAGAACCTTTTACAAAACATTGGATGAACTCATGTCACCAACATCAGTTCAAGCACATTGGTCAGTTCAATCACTAAGGATCCATAGAAGAGCCCCAATTCTCTTTTGCCATTTCATAACCCCCCGTGGAGATCATCTTTTGAGCAACCGTATTAATTATTCTTGTCTTCTGAACATGGTTTTTGAGACAATCATGTACCTTTCTTTCCCTGGTACCAGTCAGGTACCACAATTTATATCCGTCACTCACTGAGTGATAATCTATTTGCATTGTAAAAATCAAGTACCACATACAAGTATCTTGATTTCATCCTTTTTAGAGCAAGATCAGGAGGTTACATGAATTCCATGAATGTCCACCTTTCCATCGCACAGCTAGTATGCGAGGTATCAATGTGTCCCATTGTCAAACACTCATGTTTGCTCTAAGGCCAACAGTGCAATGGAAACAAACACATTGTTATTGAAAAAAAATCCATATCCCTTTCACTATTTCTTTGTTTTGTTTTCTGGTTGAAAATTTCATACAAAAAAATCAACTGATATCACCAGATTGATCAAGTGTCAAAAAACGGTTTTGGTCACTTGTCTTCTGAAATTGATGTCATGATCGACATACCGATAGTTGGTGGACAATTGCTCATGCACATCATGCAGGTATTTCATGCATGGCACGTACCCATTTTTACGTCACCAAAATACAATGGTATGAATTGCATGTCTTGATCCACCAAAAACCAGGTTGGCTTTGGGGCTGGGATCAAATTCATTAGCCTTTCCCGCTCATGCAAGCTGTGCATGGTTAGGAACTTAGTGCTACACCATATGGTCTTTGTAGCATGGACCAGCAGCAGACATGGGATGACTTTTCCACCATTATCATGGTCCAAATTTGTAATAAAAGCAGCCACGGACCAATATCTAGTTCGGGAAACGTCCCAAAAATCCCTTCCAAAAAGTTTTAGGATGTTTTTTATCAGCAGAGGTACAACGTTGACTTGAACAGTTTTTCACTATCAGTGATGAATACATTTTTTTTTCATGGTATGCCAGTGGGAAATCTGTTTCATCACCACAGTTGCGTGTGAGTGTTTGAAGACATGCTCACCATTTCAAAAAAAGAATTCAGCAGTATGATCATCCTCGAGTATGTCGAGATGTTCTCAACCATCAAGTGACATGTTTACAATGCTTTACAACTTGCTCATGTTGGCTATACGACTCCATGAGATACGGCCGCTCACAGTATGGTTCACAATCTTCCAGAATTGCTGAACAAACCTCACTCTGGACCTCTCTCCACAGGCTGCCTCTCAGGAAAAATGTGCCAAGAGCATTTTACGACATACACTGACATCAGCACCAGCAGCCAACTTGACCTGGTCCACGTGGATCTCTGCTACGTCAAGGAACCAACTCTCACCGGAGAACACTAGTTCCTGGTGATTCTCAGCGACCACTCTCACATGCTATGGGTGAAAATCATCCGGCAAAAATCAGTGGTTCTAGACATCCTTAATACCAGGGCTGCCCAACATGAGAATGAGACAAAGTCCCGCGTCTACAAGATCCGCACTGACGATGGCAATGAGTTCATAAACAACGCCCAGTCCTTTTACAGGACCAAAGGCATCCGACATCAAACCACCGTGCCGAAGACATCTTAGAAAAAATGGTAAGGCTGAATGGATGAGCCGCACGCTACTTGAACGCACTCGCAGAATGCTTCATACAGCAGGCTTCTCCTCCGGCTTCTGGGGAGAAGCTCTCACTACGGTGGCCTATCTCACCAACCACCTTCCTACCAAGAAGCTTCTAGCATTTGCTTCCACGCCCTACTAGGCCTGGATGGGTCATCAGCCTCACGTCAGACATCTGTATGTTTTGGCTGCACAACATGTACCTGGGTTCATCTAAGTAATTGCTACCATCTGGAATCTCGCAGCCATCTCTGCTATCATATCGGATTTGAAGATCACAGTGACATCTATCACTTATGGGATACAGCCATCAAGACTATTCTTTGGAGTTGATGTCCCGTCTTTGACAAAACCTTCTACAACCATCCAGTCAGCACTACAAGTGTTAACATGATGCCTGAAGTTGCCGCTGCTGATCTCATCGAACCCCTTCAGAATTTCAATGTGGATCCTATCACTCATGAGCATGCTGATGTCCTCCCTCCAGTCGTTCATGCAGAACATGTCCCCGTGGCACCACAACCTGCTGCGCAGGTAGCTCCGGTGCCTTGCCGTTCTACATGCCCCCGCCGGTCTACTCCTTACCTCCTGTTGTTCTTCATGCAGCAAAGACTTATGACAATGCTGCTTTTCTCACAAAGGCTGTCAATCCATGCAGCTACAAGGATGTGATGCGTTGGCCTGACGCCGTACAATGACAAGCTGCAGCTCTGGAGGAATTCACCCAACTCCACAAAATGCATCTTTGTTTCTCAACCCACTAATTTCCCCATTGTTGCCTGCAAGCAGGTCTTCCACACCAAGCATGATGCTGATGGCAAGTCCCAATGGTGCAAAGCTCATCTCGTCGCCCGTCGATATAGCCAAATCCTTGGTGTCAACTACAGCGTCACCTTTTCTCCTTCCACAAAACACTCCTCCATCCGTGTGATCCTTGCTCTTGCCGCCGAAACAACTGAAATCTTCACTAGATGGACGTCAAATGTGGTTTCCTTAATGAGGACAATCTACATGTTGCAGCCTGAAGGTTTCATCCAGTATGACAAACCAGACCATGTCCGTAAATGTCAGTGTTCTTTGTATGGCCTCAAGCAGACTCCGGGCCAATGCAATCACAAGATCCATGAATTCTTCTTCATCATTCGTGGTCTTCTACGAGTTCACTCAGACCAGTCGGTCTGCTTCTGTCGCGGTGCTTACGCGTTGGGCATCATTCTTTACATGGACGATCTCATCCTCTTGGGCCCGTCTCTGCCCATCATTCAGGCCTTCAACCAACAACTTTCTCATCGTTTCGAGATGTTTGATCGGGGTCCCCTCACATAATATCTCGGCATCCATGTATGGCATGACTTGGCATAGCGCCATATTCCCCTCACCCAGCAGACTTACCTCCAAAAAAGTGGCCAACAAGTTCGACCTTGGGGACTCCTCCGCTGTGGCTACCCTACTGATGGCTGACCACACGCTCACGAAAACTGCTCTGACCACAGCCCCTGTCTCTACAGCTGACATAAAAACCTACCCCAGCATGGCCGGCTCCCTCATGTACGCATCTGTCGCCAGGCGGCCCATCTGCTCCTATGCCATTGGCATTCTCAGTCAGGGCTGTCATCAACCCAAGCCCGACCACATCGTCGCTGCCAAACGTGCCATTTGCTATCTTTGCGGCAGCACCGCCCTTGGCATTTGCTATTCTGCGGATGGCCCCTCGATTCTCACCGGCTACTGCAATGCCGACTTGTCTAGAAACCATGCCTTCGTCCATCCACATCAGGATATGTGTTTTGCTCCACAGTGGACTGGTCAGTTGGCGCTCCAAGAAACAGTCCATCGATGCTCTTCTTCCACTGAGGCTGAATACATTTCTGAAAGACAAGCCACTCAAGAAGCTGTCTGGCTTTGCATGATGCATGTAAAACTCTGCTTTGACCAGCCTTAGCCCACTCTTGTTCACTGCGACAAAGAAGGTTCTATTACTCTTTCTGAGGACCCAGTGCTGCATGACCGCACCAAGCATGTCAAGCACTAATACCACTACGTGCGCAACCCTGTAGCCAACTGTGAGGTTTTCATGAGCTACATCCCCACAGAGGACCAGATGGCCGACATTCTCACCAAGTCCCTTGATGGCAAGCGGCACTATCATCTTTGTGAATGACTTGGCCTTCTTGCCCTCAGACTGCCCTCTTGCTTCGCATCTTTCTGGGGCCTTCTCCTTCCGTTCCCCCTGGATGAGGTATTGCAATGGACTGGGAAACTTTCGCCCTTCTGCCCCTGCGTCCCTCCGCAGACGTTCACCCCATATGAGGTGTTGGAACGGCTACGCAGGTCCTCAGGGTCAGTCTCCTCTCTTTGTGTTGGTGCGTCGCTCCTCTCTTCCGTTCAATCCGCACGAGGCGTTGGATCTCTCAGTGTCCCTCTCTGCCTTCAAACTTCCTCTCTGCATCCACCACTTATTTTCTCACATTGTCTGGTGCCTTCTGCCTTGCTGCTGTCTGCAGCTACTCTGTCTCTTCCGTCGCACCTCTATTCATGCTGCCCTTTTTTTTCTCCGCGCACCTTCATCCTTGCTTTGCGACAACCCTCGGCTTGACTCCTTGACTCCTTGAGCGCCACCTCATGCGCCAGAAGGGGGGTCTGTCATCTCCTTCCCTTCTGTATTTTCTTCTGCTTCATTAATCTTGGCATTCCCATTACCAGTGGTGGTGGAGGGGGTACCAGACATCTTGCGCACTGCTTCTGTCTGCACCGGATCCACCGCCGGCTCCTCTGGCACCCCGCCCTCCACCTCCTCTTTTTTTCCATGTTCTTGGATTGACTTGTCTGGACATGCCCTTCCTGCCCTCTCCGTGCTCCCGGGCACTTCCGATTTATGTCAGTGCACCCTCCGGCTTGGATCCCGTAAAGGGGGGGTCTTCTCCTTTCCCAGCCCCACTCTCTGCACTAATTCAATCTCCTCTGCTCATCTTCTTGGCGTTCCGCATCTCTGATCGTGGTGAAGGTGGGACAGTCCTAGGAAGCCTACACGGTGACCCCATGTCCAGCCGGGTTACCGTGTCAAAAAGATGTCGAACCCGGCCGAGAGAGAAAGAATGAAAGCAGAGGTTGGGATAGTGCTAGGCTGCCTACACGGTGACCCCATGTCCCCTCCTATGCAGTCTAGCCCTATCCCAACCTCTGCTTCCATTTTCTCTCTCTCGACCAGGTTCGACATCTTTCCCTCCCGCCACCTGCTTCCTTCGTGCGGGGGGGGGGGGGGGGGGGGGGGGGGGGGATCCCTCTCAACAATTCTCTGATTCTGTGGCTCTTATTGTGTAGATTTGGTGACGGGGGGTTGTGGCAGATGACGTGGGAGCTGTTCCCTTTCCCACCAAACTCCTCCTCTGCTGTCTGCCCCTGCACCACATCCACCACCTCCTTTTTTTTCCTCCCTCGTCTGCAACCCAAAAATCTTTTCATTTCCTCCATCCAGTTCCTTCTTTTCTTCTTGCCACAGCCCCGTCCTTGCTACCTGATAGTATGAGCTTGTGACGCCCGGGGGGGAGGGGAGGGAACTCGTTCGATGCCCGCTCTTCTGACCATGTCTCACTCTGCCCACTATTAGCTTGGTACTTCTGGGGGGGCCAGTCTTTTCCATCGCCTCTCCTGCTTGTGGTACGAGGGGGGAATGTTGGAAAAGTGACATAGTCCGGACACAAATGTGGCATGCTTTGTGTTAGAATTTGACAATGACCAAAAGTGGGATACTCCTAGACAGAGCTCGGCAAAAGGAGCAAGAGATGTGGGAGAGAGGTCGCCACTCTCTCTCCCGCCCCTCCTACCTATCTCTGAACCCTGTCCTCAGGCGGGGTCAGTTAAACCGTGTCAGGAGTCTAACCCGCTCACAGCGCCTACCGTGACCTTTCAATGTACCTGTATGTTAACAGAACACTCCAGAAAACGTGCATAAATCCTGGTAGTGGAGCAATGGAAAAAACCAAGAGTGTGAGCATGAGCTCCTCTTGGTCTGAGTAGCTGATGTGGCACACAGTTGTGCGACACCAATGGTGCCGGCCGGAAAGGCAGGTGATCAGTAGTCAACCGGCGGCAATTCTCTGATTGCGGCCATTGACTGGGCTGAGAGTTGAGCAATGGCACTCCTCTTGAGAGAACTGAAGGGTTTATCTAAAGAAGATTGTGCGGTACATAGGTACACCAAGATCAAGAATTCAATTGGAACTTTCAAGTGATTGAAGGTACGAGCGCCGGCTCCTCTTGAGACCGTCGAGAGGAAGATTGACGGGAGCAGAGGACGTACTAGTGAATTGGGCAATCTTGTCTGTTGAATGTACCAGGGATTCTGGGAGTTTTCCAACCTTGGTTCCGGCATACAGGACACTCGTGGCTGAAGCTCCGGAGACACAAGCGTACCGGACTTCCACACTTAGTCGTAATTTGTATTCCCTAGTGCTAGTGTGCTATAATTTGGCAGCTAGCTAGTTTTGCTGATTGTATTGTGTGTAGTTCACCATCATAAGAGTTCTTGGTCCCGTTGGAAAGCTCTGATCTTGAGCTGTGTACTTGTGCCAAATGTGCAACCTGCCGGTACTGTGTTCAAGTGTAATCAGCAAGACAGTGAATCTGACTTGCATGTACAGTTGTTGAGTGATCATCATGACAAAAAACTTGTTCAAGAGCAGAGCATTATCAGCTTATCAGCTCAACCATGCATCTGTATGCATCTAGAGGTCCTAGAGGGTCATCAATTCTATCACCTTGCTGCCGTCAGGTTGTGATTTTCACAATCAGTGACTCCGGAAATCCGGTTGTCAGCTTAGGGAGGAAAAATCTAGAAGGTTCCTTTTCAAAGCATGGGGAGTCTTGAACTCCCTACAAACCATGTACAAACCTCTTCCACACGTATCAAAAGCCATATCATGTAGGGTTTTGTGATACTTGTGGATTAACTCCATGTCATGTGTTGGCGATGCATAGCATGGAATGTCCTATTATGTTCTCTTCTTACTGGTCCAGCAGTAGTGGCATCAGATAGGCGGTTGGGTTTTTTGCTTTCATGGATGGGGGGATGGGTTGCATTGTTCCAAAAACTGGGTACATGGACTTGTTTCCAATTAATTTTTACGTTTTGGAACCCATCTGCACATTTTCCCCATCTCCCCTAACCCCCTAAGGAGTCCATGTGACAGTGCACTGAGGAAAATGTGTTTATTGAATGAGATACTCTAGTACACATAAAAATCAAGGGGTATGGAAAAATTTTCAATTCTGCATTTCTTAGATTTAAACTTACCTAACGAGTGATAAATTGTTCAATATACTTGCTTCATGCAAGTTGGCCAAAAAAAACTCCTGCCATGTGCTCTCCATCCCGCCCCCATCCCCCCCGCCCTCCCATTCTTTGACAGAGAATCTATATGAAAGGAGTGAAGTCAACAAGGAGAGGGGACTACTGCCGCTGCAGCATCTCTGCCTCTTCTTCTAACAATCCTATTTTTTCAATCAGTTCTCCACCAGATGTCAAATAGTCCGTTGTGGTAATTAAGAACTGGATGTTGTGATTGCTTCTTATTCTTACACTGTTTTTCACCGTTCAAGCCTTTTCTGCTCATGATTTTTCTGATTCTTCAAGTGGTGATCCAATGCTTCTTCTGCTGCTGCTGATGCAGTTTTAAGTGCCAAAGCAGCATGCTTTGTTGCTAATACGGGTGCTGCAACAGCTCCTGTAGATGTGGTTAGTGTAGCAGCTCGAGCTGCTTTTGATTCCACATTTTTAGCTACTGCTATGTGACACGCTGCTGCTAGTGCATATGCTTGGCTGCAGCAGCAGAGGAATGTGCTTTTGTAGCCACTTCTAAAGAAGTGGCAGAAGCACCAAAATGATATATTGATATGGCTGCTACTGCAGCTGCTTCATCCCTCACTGCTTCTGCTGTTGTGTCTGCAGGCATGGGAGAAGAATGACAATACGTTTTTCTGAATTCTGCAGTAGCTGCTACTTCTTCCGGGAAAACTAGTCTTGTGGACTTGCCCAAAGCAGGGATGGCACTTCATCTAAGATACATCAATCTCAGCATTCAGAAAGGGCTGGATCCTGAGAGCATGCAGTGGATTTGCCTTGCCAGGTCAATCTTTGTTGTGGTCAAGTTTTGACTTGTTGAAAGCTGAGATTTAGCTAGATGTTCAGACATTTCCGTGGATGGTGGCTGATGCAGGAAATGCAGCGTCAGAATTCCAAGTAGCACCAAAAGAAATTGGATGTGTGCATGATTACCATCATTGATTTCTCGTGCACTGAAATCAGGGCCACGGATTCTTTGAGACATGCACGTGAGCTGTTACTCTTGTTAAACTTAGCGGCTGTAGATGCACCTTCAAGGTTTCCTATCCTTTACTGGTAGATTGTGCAACTTTCTGGGGTGGCTGATGGTCGCCAATGGTGAATAGCATGCAATTGGATGATCAAAATGGAGATTGGGAAGAACAAGGTGCATTTAATCAATATTGAACTGTATGTTTATATCCTGGTTAGAACGGTGAGATTGAAAAAATGGAAGATGGTGATGGAAGAAATCGAAATCATCCAAGCATGCTCAGTTGGCATTTAATAGGGAGTATAATCCCTGTTTTGGACATTGAATTATCCTTTGGCGGAGCCGCTCTTCATGCCTTGGATACTAGCCAAGGAAAGTTGCTTCGAGGACGACCTTTCCAAACACCTTTTTGGGCCTAGAAGTAAAAGAAAGACATTCCCTGCTCAAGGATGAAATCTTGTTATTTCCTATACATCTTTGGTGCCTTTGGAGCTTTTTGGAGTCATCTTGGATCACTAGTGCTGGACTATCCCAACAACCATTGTGGATTCCACCCGCAGACCAGAATCTTCTGTCAGAGATGACTGCAAAAACCAAAAGGAGTAAAAGTTCTACTTTCCATGAACATTTCCAAAGAGTAGGTGTTTGAATGCTTTCCAGTGATCAAATGAGGAAGTTGATCAATGGCACCCATTACAAGGGGTGCACATTCAAGCAATATCCTCCTTGCACCAGAGACTTGATGCCCTATCATTCAATCTCATGGTTTTTGGGACTCACTGCATACTACAATTTCCATGTAGCCTGCGTTGCACATGTCCTTAGGCTGCATCTTGATCATGATTTCAACAAGAACGCAAGCTGTGTCACAGTGCCAAATCACCACACCTCAATTTTCTCCAATTTCTAGAGCTCAGTGGTGATGGATCTGAAAGATCTTGTAGCACCAGGTTCCAAGTAGTGCTTACTGTTCCTATGTTTTCATCATCAAGCATGGTTTGATTGTTTTGCGGTACCTTGATCTCCTTCAACATTCATCGCAGCCTAACCTCCTCCTTCACGGATTCCACAGCTTACATGCACTCATTCTCATTTCTAGACAGCACCATGCAGGATTTCTTCCCAATTTCCTATGATACCACTGCACCTTCAAGAATGAGGACGAAACACAACATCAGTCATCTCTCCTCCACATCATTGATTGAATCAGCATCCAAGTAGCAAACCAAATAGACGGAGTCACAATGTAATTCCCACTCTAAAAACAAGCAATGGGTCCTTTCCTTGATTTGAGGTAGTGAGGGATCCGCTTCACTGATTTCCAAGGTATCTCACTCAGTTCAGCATTTTTGTGGATCAATTTCCCCTTAGCAAGGGCCAGGCCAGGCCACATTGCCACCTGTGCATTCGTGATGCTATCAACAATGGAATGGTGGGGTACACCTGTCATCTCTGCCTTCTCCTCCAGAGTGCTCAGATTAATGCTCAATCTCAAGTCACATGAATCCATGATATGTGATCCAATGGGGTTGCACTACTCCACACCATAGTGGCAGCAAACCTCCTGGATATAAATGGCCTACCTTGTCGAAAAAACATGTGCCTTACGGCTCCTTTTGATGGTGAAATCCAGAGATTACTTGAGCTTGCGCATGTAATTCATGATGAGATAAACATCAACTTGCTTCTTTAATTTCATGAGTTCTCTCTTATCCAAAGATAGAGGATGAGTATTTCATGGAGTGACTGTTTTTGCACACATGCACACATGCACATCATGATTTTCCTTTTTGTGCCTGCGGCTATTCTTGGCCATGAGGCCATCTATTTTCATATACCACATGAGTGATGCTTGCTTCAGCCTGCTGAGAATCTCACAAAGCGAGCACCATTTCCCCCATGGTGACTTTAAAACATCTGAAACCTCCATATGGACCTAACTGTCCATGATTACATGGAGAAATGTAGTTCTTTGCATGCATGTGGTGGATACCCTAACCATGTGCTACCGTTCCTGAGAGGATGGTGTAGATTGAGGCAGATCTTTCCACTGTTGTTAAGGTCCCATCATATTGCTTAGAGAAATATAATGAGACATTAACCAATATGGAAGGTTGAGTAAAAGGCCAGCTTTACTCAACATGAACAGAACCATGATGGGGATGGTACGGTTCGTCCGCTTCTTATTGTACTCCTGAACATTGAGAATGTGCCACTTGATCCCCTTGTTCTTTATTCACTTGAGGCAGCCCTCAGATGCACCAACATTTTCACCCCGGAATTCCTCCAACTTCAACTCCATGTGCCACCTCACTGCTGCCCAAAATGTCTTCATGCATGAAATCAGCTCACTTTTCCGATTCAACTCACAGAATTAGAGCTAGTGGCTGTGGTAGTCGATGAAGGTGAGGAGGTAGCAAGCCCCTTCAATGGACTTATTAAATTCTCTGCGCACATTCATGTGCACCACCTCAATTTTTGCAAATTTTCACATCATCTTCCTTCCTAGTGGATGAAATATTGACTTTCCTGCAGTGAAGAGCTCACTTACATCCTCCTTGGCTCTTTGATTCCCTTGAAATTAAGACCCCACAAAACCGCCTCCTTTTCCATGTCCTTCATTTTTCGGGGATGAATCTGGTACAAGCAGAGATAAAAAAGTTCCCTTTCCATGTTGTCATTATTCACAAGGATCTCGGCATTGGAACCCATCTGATTGCACATTTCCTCCTCTTTTATACAAAGTGCATCCACCTCACCGTGCCCCTCCTTCTAGATAATGGTATCTTTTCTTCGAAGAGAACACCTTGAGCTCCTTCATGACTAACTGAAATCAGGTTCCTCAAATTTGGACGTGTGAAGCACATCTTTTATTGTGTAGGAACGATACTCTATTCCACCACCATATCAATGCAAACATTGTCTTCACTAGCAGCAAACTTTTTCTCTCCTTAAGCTACCACCATGCATCTCCCTGAGTTTCCATAGGTATAAATAACTACCCTGTTTCACAATGGATGGAGGCAGTCATGCTCCATGTGTGCCTTGTGACCCTAATTCACAGCCCTACATGGCTGGTCTGACTTCCTCTTGGGGAGGTCACATGGGTAGAGGCCCTTTTTGCCACAGTCTTAGTGATCTTCCATTATTTCTTCCTTTTTTTCTATTATTTAAAAAATTCTCCTGATTTCATTCTGCTCCTCCTTGAGGGTGGATGGTACAGGTGGAATTCAATATTGTTTTTCTCTTTCTTAAAAACACTGAAACCATTTGTTGCGTGCACACTTACAAACCTTTGAGTACCTCGACTATTCTTCAGGTGAGCTTCCAAGAAAAGTGAGCTTGGAAATCCATCAGTCTTGCAAGGCCGGGATGCAAATTTTTTCTTGCAAACTAGAGTTTGCATACAGGGGCTAGAAAATCTATAGTGAAAAACTCCATTCAGTCCATGATCTCCATGATGTGGTCACCTTTGAGGCTCGGGGGGTGATGAAGCATTTGAAGACAAAGATCTAATTAGAATGAGTGCATTGTTTATAGATGGAGGATAATTTGATAC
This sequence comes from Penium margaritaceum, assembly GCA_023375785.1. Classification (NCBI taxonomy): domain Eukaryota; kingdom Viridiplantae; phylum Streptophyta; class Zygnematophyceae; order Desmidiales; family Peniaceae; genus Penium; species Penium margaritaceum. The sequence continues at coordinate 17,919 of SZWC01008643.1, forward strand.
AGGCTTCCACATTCTCTTTAAATCCTTGGATGTTTGCATGTTAAATCAGAAATAAATGCCAACATTTTTAAAGAACTCACTTTCTAGCTGGGCTTCTTTTACTTCTCCACCTTCTCCAGTGTCACTGTGTCCAGGGGAGCTCACTCTTTACCCATGACCAGCAATAGCATGCCACTTCCATTGGGTTGGACCTCAAACTGATACCTCCAACTTCAGAATTTTGGATAACCACAATGATCCCTTGGTTGGCTATTCCATGGCCTGTGGCGCTAGAGTGTCGGAGGGCTAGTGTCTTTCTAGGGATGTGGGCCCATACCCCTTCCTGTGCTCTCGTGGGTGTGAATGCACTCTCAAGTACGCCTGATATCCATTGAATCAGGCTGCCACTGCTTGATGTGGCCATTTTTACTTATGGTTAAGAGTGTTACAAATGAATGGTGACAATCAAGAGAGGCATAATGAGTCACATTCAGTTGAAATAGAACAGAACTTTTTTTCCACTTAGCACAGTGAGATTGCCCGCTAGGCCTTAGATGCTAGGCAAGGAGGAGGGGAGGGGGGGCTTTGGGAACAACATGGAAAAGCTTGTTTCTTGCCATTGATGTGAATGAGGCATCCCTTATTTCTCTTCTTATGGCTTCGGTTCCATTGGTGCCTTTTTATCCAAGCTCAAATCACCCAGGAGGGGTGCCAAATCCACCCTCCAACAACCCCAACATTGGGAAGAGCTACATCTTCAGACCCAAAAAAAACATAGAGATAGGATTCAAGAGTTCCATATTTCATGAAAAATTCCGTGGCATTTGACCACTTCCAATGATCAAACCAGGACCTCCATAGACAGCAATCATGGCAAGGGGCACAATTCACAGAACATATTCATCTTTCGTCTTGTCAACGAGTGGACTTGATCACCCCATTGGATGCATATATAGCAATAAATTACTTGGTCATTAGACCTACTAATGTTAGTCTGGGGCCAGGTTCATATGTTTTTTCAATGATCTTAATTTTTTAGATCATTGAAAAAGTGGGAGTTTTATACCTCCCAGATTTTGCTTTGTTGCTTTGGAGTATGATCTGTGAGAAATCATCATTCCCATATGTAGTCCTGAAGGAAATAGTATGAATTTTCCATATCAAAAATAACTTGCATTTCACAGATTATTCTTGGCATTGTCCAATCAGTGATCGTGGGGGTGTAATTTCTGTCAAAGCATCACTGTGTGGGAGCTGGTGCTATGACAAGCTTGTTATTCCAACTAAGAGGTCTAGAATGGTGAGAGCCGATATCGCATTGGAGCCATGATTGTTTGGTACCTTGCTTCCACTATTGCTTTAAATTAGTAAATTATTGGTCACACAGAAAAAAACTGTGATGTTTGCAGGGCATTTGTAGAAATTGCCCTGGTGAGGATTTCTGAGATCACAAGTCCCGTTCTTGGCCATTTCATTGTAATAATGTGCGTGGCAACCTTATGCAATTGTTATGAACTTCTGTCCGGCCTCGCCAGTTCTATGTTACTTATCCATCAAGTTTTTTCTCCATTCACTCTCCTTGATCTTCCTCTCTTCTCAACATTTTCTATTCATGCAGGTTTATCCACTATCTGTAATTTCACCTAAGAAAAACATGATATGACACATCAGACTCCAGAATGTTCTGGGGAAAATATGTTTTTGCATTTAATTCAACATATGATTAACGTATTCATTGTGTCCTGAATTTTGGCTATAGAAATAGATGTTGTTGAGCTACACAGAAGAAAAAGTATCCAGGGATAGTTCCAATGCATTATTCAATATAACCACAAACAACAAAGGACCATCGGTAAATCCAAATCATATCATTGAAAATTTAAGTTTATCATGGTGATTTCGAAGTGATTTCTTCTTCTTCTTGCTTGATTCAAAACCACTTACACCTGCTGTGCGAGTCAATTTGTTGAAAACTCTGCCTCCAGAAAGTTGGATAAATGTTTTGTTGTCTTTGGGAAGAGAGGTGATTACTTTTTTTTGTTTCATCTCAACATTCAACCTCAACATTCTTTTTCCATGAAAACCTGGAATCTTTCTTTTTTTGACATTTTTTTCCTGTAAAGTTATGTGGAAGATCTGGACACTTCACGTCGTAACATATTTTCTAGCTAGTTTCTTAGCCTGCCAAGTTCATGAGAATTCATCAAATTCTTTCCTCGGACTGTTTTGAACCTCTCATACTTGAGTGAAGGATAATGGTCTATATTTCTTCTTGGAGTGAGTTTTTAGAGATTTCCATGTGCTTCCATCATGGATTTTTGTACAACTCCTCAAGAAGGGGTGTAAAATCCCCTTGGAATACATAGAAACTTTGATTGTGATGAATCCAATGAGAGTGAGGGGTATGATTCATCAGCTGCTACCAAGTTAAGTTTTCTTGCTTAATACATGTCCACATGGAAGCACCAGGGATGAGCTCCAAAATTCAGATACGGCTTGCGTAGTTGTAAGTTATCTGCTGCCTTCATAGTTGTATTGCATGCCGCTGCTATACTAGTACGACTCTGCATTTCTTGCCAGATTTTCTGCATCTCAACTTGCCTCTTGCAAATTTTTTTTTGGTTTACGGCCACTACAAATGAGTAAGGTTTTGGCTCTTTCCACTGATTCTGATGTGAACTGCTTCA
>SZWC01008643.1:44619-67108 GCA_023375785.1 Penium margaritaceum
CCCCCCCCCCCCCCCTCCCTCCCTCCCTCCCTCCCTCCCTACCTTCACCCACCGCAAAGAGATTTCAACCTAGTCTACCTGGTTTGCAATGGTCTCCATGACACAGCGGATCTTGCGGACCACGTTCTTCCACCTCCTGATCGCAAGGATGCTGAAGAAGGCGGTGTTATCCATGCCTGCCCGGTTATCCAGAATGTGCTGTGCTTGGTAAAAGATACGCTCAGAAGGAGCGCTGCTTGCGGTGATGCAGAAAATGTCACGCACTGCCTTGACAATGCGGGGAAACCTGGCCTTGTTCTCACGGAAGAAGTCGAGTGGATCATGCACCCTGATGCCTGTGTCCAGCTCAGAATCAAAGATTGCCAGTTCATCCCGCCGACTTGTATCAACAGTTGTGCCAGTCTGGCACAGCAGGCAAGCAGCAAATGAGCCAATGGACTGTGGCGTGCGAGGCTGCAAGGGTGCTGGAGAGTCAGTGATGACAATTGTTGCAAGATAGTCTTGGGTCCGGCGGCGAACAGAATCATACAGACCAGGCCGCTGGGCTTGCTTGAAGTATTGTGGGCCGTAGCTGGGATCGAGACATGTTGCAATGGAGCGATGGAGGAGTCGTAGATGGTGGAGTACTGCTGCAGCTTCTCTCGGGCAGCGGCCATTGCCTGTGCCACAACACCTGTCCACTTCCATGCACCACCCACAAAGTCCGAGCTTGCTGCAGAAGAGAAGCTGCTGGGGAGGTCTGACCCTAGTGCAACACCAGTGGCTGCACTCCGCGAGTTCTCACAGTGGTCAAGCAAAGCATGGAACCAGGGTACCATGTTGCCGATTGTAGGGTAGGTCTCTCCCTCAGCCAGCTTGCTGATGACAGCGAAAGGTTCAAGTGCATCCTGAATCTGCTCCATAAGGACCCACTGCTCATGCAATGGCTCAATGTCGATACGTGCAGCACGGTTGGCGGGGGGGGGGGGGGGGGGGGGGGGGGGGGGGTGGTGGCGACGCTGCCATGAAATGTAGGCAACGACAGTCTCTTGTCTCTCCAACAAGGCCTTCAGCATGTCATGCGTCAAGCTCCAGTGCGTTGGGACATCTTCGATCAGTCCATACTTGTTCTCACCATCCTGCGCTCTCCACTGCTGCTTCCTTGTCGTAGTGGCTTGCATGATTGACAAGTGCATGCGCGAGCTCCACAACCTCTTTGATACCTGACACAGTCAGACATGTTGCCACCAGAACATGACACCATCAAAACATGATGCAATTAGACAATGTTGAAATCATGGAGCAATTAGAAGATGGTGCAATAAGAAGATGGTGCAATTAGAAGATGGTGCGATTAGATCATGGCGCGATTAGAACATGGTGCAATCAGAAGATGGTGCAATTAGATCATGGTGCAATCAGAACAAGGTGCAATCAGAACATGGTGCAATCAGAACATGGTGCAATTAGAAGATGGTGCAATCAGGAAGAATATGGTGCAATCACATTCAGATCTTCATGCAAGCATAACCTGATGCAATTGCATCAGGTTGCATCAGGTTGATAAACTCCTTCACGCACAGATTTATGACATGACACGCACACCTCATCATCATGGAAAGGTCAAACTCTTATGCCTTCTTCGTTGCAAGGATGCGCATGGCGGCCATGTTGGCTGATGCATTGTCGAGAGTTATGCCAGCCACACAACCTCCAAGCCCCCATTTTTCCCAGATGCTAGATATGACTGCTTCGGCTGTCACCTCTCCAGTCTGACGGCCGTCCATGGGGTGCAGATCCAGAATCTGCGAATCCATCTTCAGCTGCTCATTGAGCCAGTGGCACGTGACGCCAAGGTAGTGCTGGAGGTTTTCCCACTGCCACCCGTCACACGTGAATCCAAACTTCCCTGGTTGTGACTGGATGCAGCCCTTCATGATGTTGAAGTCTTCAGCGGTACGTGTAACAATGGAGGTTGACAGGGTCTGCCTGCATGGTGGCTGAAGTCCAGTGTTCCCTTGGCAGATTCGGCGAAAAGTAAAAGGGAGGCTTTCATCGGTAAACATCATGATGATATCATCGATGAGCTCCTTCTGGGTGTATCTGTATGTTTCAGAACTCCATACATTCAGAACTTCACCCATTCAGAACTTCACCCATTCAGAACTCCATACATTCAGAACATCACCCATTCAGAACTTCACCCATTCAGAACTTCACCCATTCAGAACTCCATACATTCACAACTTCACCCATTCAGAACTTCACACATTCAGAAATCCATGTATTCAGAACTTCACCCGTTCAGAACTTCACCCATTCAAAACTTCACCCATTGAGAATTTCATACATTCAGAACTTCACACATTCAGAACTTCACCCATTCAGAACTTCACCCATTCAGAACTTCACCCATTCAGAACTTTACCCATTCAGAACTTCACATACTCAGATTTTCCTGTATTTGCAATTTGATACATTGAGATTTACATGCATAGGAAAATTAATGCATTCAGAAATTGCATTCAGATTGGTACGCATTCAGAAGTGAATGCAATGACAACTTCATGCAATCAGAATTAGGTGCATTCAGTTCTTCATGCAATGGAAGTTGATGCATTGAGAACTGAGGCTGGCTCACACTTACCTCCCGACTCCAAGCGCTATGAGCAAGGTGATGTTCTGGTTTTCCTCATGGACACGCTGCTCCTCTTCTTCCTTCTTCGCACGCTCTGTAGCTTCAACCAGGGCCTTCTCGGGGAAGCATTCAGCCCACACATCATAGTGATACTTCTTCAAGTGCTTCCGCATGCCAGTGGTTGACCCGTCCTTGTGCTTCACTTCTTTGCTACAAACTGTGTCGCCATTTTTGACCTTGTAGTGGACTGGTGATTGACGATCCAGTGGCACAATGAAGTGATGGTGGACCTTTGCCCGGCGAGGAAGGTTGCTTGGACGCGGCTTCTTTGCCTTCGCCGCGCGTTGCCTCTTTGGTGGAACCACGCTGAGCGCGTTGGCAGTGTCACCTACCACAGGCGCCAGCGATGTCACCTGGGACGAAGGAAGGCTCTTCTTCTTCCTCTTTTGTGTGCTGATTTCCGTCCCCTGCCCCTCTGCAGCTGCCGCCTTGTCCTTCTTATGACCCTTTCCCCTATCTTCCTCATGCTCCTCTTCTGCGTTCTCGTCGTCCTCATCCTCCTCCTTGTCATCTTCCTCCTCCTCCTCCTCCTCGTCCCCGCCCTCCTCCTCATCCTCGTCTTCGTCTTCCGCTTCAGAGGAGTACTTAGAATCACTCTCATCGTCATCCTCGACTCAACCTGACCACTGGCAGAAGCTCCACCCTTGTTCAATGTCGATGCGCGTTGTGGGCGCTTGCTCGTCATCGCAGCATCGTTGGCAAGCAGCAACTCGGGACGGCCAAGAGCACCTTCAGAACCATGAACAACCGAGGTTGTACAAGGCGGCATGGTGCTCTGACCTGCATGGAGAGGACCCGAGTCTGTACCGTCGATGGGCTCCAGTTCAGCAGGATCGGCACTTGTGAGCGCCTTGGTTTCCGGCGCACCGTAGAAGTTCTTTGCGCTGGTTGCTTCATCGCATGCGCCAGACACGGCAGAGGTGCCATTGGCCGACAAACTGAGGAAAGGGAGTGCAGTTTTCTTCGCGGCCGCTATGCCTGCTTTCCGCATAGCTAATGTTTCACGTGCACTTCGAGCCACGCCGCTTCGAGCCGCGATGGTTGGAGCAGTAACACTTGGAACCGCAGCGCTTGGAGCAGTAGTAGTTAGAGCTGCTGTGCTTGGAGCTTCTGCGCTTGGAGCTACTACACTTGGAGCTGCTGTGCCTGCAACAGCTGCGCTTGTCGCATAGTGTCGCGTCAGAGACGGGGCTGCCACATGTTGCTGAGGACTTGCAACACCACCCATGCTCAGGAGGGCTAGACCACTGATGCTGTGGGGTGTGGATGAAGAGCCGTCAGCCATTGTAGCAGTAGTGAGCGTGAAGAGAATTGCTTAGAGACTGAGAGGTGCATTACGTGACAGGGCGCTGCTCACGTTTCTACTCCTCCTCACATGGATTGCGCGGCACTGAGACCCAACTTCAAACGGACACTCGGGTCGCGCGGCAGCATGCCGCCACCGCACGACCGAGGCGCAAAATTCGAGGCGCCATTGTACTCAGTTCTTTTTCTACCAACGTTGTAGGGTCCCTTCTGCCTGCTGCGTTTCAGATTTCGTGAAACATTCTCATTCCAGAATCCAATGGAAAAAAATAACTCCACTTTCCAGGTTCGCAGGTCCCAGTCCAGAAAACCCATGAATCATTTCAATGCTGTTTTCAGTCCTAAGCAGCTTTTTTCATTTCCAGGGCCAGGATCGTGTCAGACTCATGTGCGGGAAACGTGGTCCATGACGCACAAATAATGACAGCACTTCATTACAAAAGCATCAGATTGTTTGAAGCTAGATTGAACTCATTCTCACTGCCAGTCTGTTTGTAACGCAAACCACGGGGATTAATACATGAAATCCATGCAGAATAGACTAACACGTGCGATAGTGACATCCAGAACCTTCAGGAGTTTGATGCATCTGCGATTGATATTTGAGAGTGCCATATGGCGGAGAATCATTAACTGGAAAGAGCGTAATGTCAGAGGAAAATCCGCGGTTTGAAAGTGTGAGACTGTTTTTTTCTTACAAACCAACAACTCAGACACAATCCCTGAGTAATCCGCGGGCCGTGCACGTGCGAGCCGGGCCGCATGTGCAGTGCCGGCAGCAGATGTTTGCCCACGTTCACATCGTCCCTGCGATCGTTGCGGAGCGGCGTGAACCGCGCCGCGCAGTTAACGGGCAAACCGTCCAACCTCGGTATGGTACAAGAATCTCGTACCGTACCGAGGTGTCAGCCCGACTGTCTCGGTCTCGTCTCGTCTCGCTCGAGACAACCGAGATTGTCTCAATGACATGCGGTACGCGATGAAGTGACGAGACAAATTCGAGACCAGTGAGATCGAGACCGATCTCGATCTCAATTTAACAGCATTAATCTCGATAGAAAGCCCCTTGTGCAACCTAACACAGGTTCTGCGTCACTAGTAGGCTACTCTGCCCACGCTAATTACCAATGCGATGCAAAGTCATGTGGCCATTTATGACTGGACTTAAACCAGTGCACCAGTTGAAAATTAAGTTGGGCATGTAGGTCCATGCGAAAATGAACATGATCTCTGTGTGTGAGTGCATTGCACAACGGCAAGAATTCGGCTAAGTCTGGAATACATTATATGAAAGAACGAGGAGAAAGTACAAACTAGCCCCTAGCGGGCTTATGTAGGGCCGGCGGCAGCTAGCCGCACCGAGCCCCGTCACTCCCCCTGAACCCAAACGATTCAGCGAGGGAAAAAGCACTGCATTAACCAGGAGGGAAGCAAAGGTGGTCTCCTCGAGGCACTGGAACAACTCTCCAAGTACCCGGGTCTCGACCACCGAGAAAACACAAGCAGTGCTAGAAATACTCAAAATCAACTTCCAGACATCACAAACGGCTTTCCAAACATCGGAAGCACTACTACAGCCATTGGGTCTCCTCGTCGCACCATTGTAGTCCACCGGGTGCACGGGTCTCAACCGACCGAGAACACTCTCGTAGCTCTCGACAAGCCAACAGGGCTGCTCGAACGCATCGACCGCATCTCGCCGGTGCTTTTGTAGATGATGGAGAACTCTGAGGACACTCTTGAGGCACATCGTTGTTGGTTTTTGGTTTCACATCTCTCACTTTTACTCTGCTGTGTCCTCCCAACTTGTGTACATCGGCGTGCAGATGACTCACGGCAAGACGCGACACAGATGGAGTGTCGCCCGATGGAGCCGACGCACGCTGAGGCCTACACGCAGTTTGCTGGAGCCTCCTCCCTCCTTCGTGCTCAGATCCATCGACAGACCTCCTGGACAATCGTTTCGCCGACAGGCACTGTCACTGCATTTCCCGTCTGCGCATGTCTAGCACCGCGTTTGACTGTGTTGCTGCGTTCACTGTGCTATGTCATGCCTAGGGTCCAAGTTTCAAGAGTTTCTGACACTGTTGGTACCCAAGGATTAGCGTAGATGCAGCCTGGGTTGAGGCAGCCATAACTCCTTATTGCTTTTTTTCAAGCTGATTTTGACCGCACGACTGAAATCGTAGCGTGTGTATTGTGGTATGGTCAAGTTTTCACGCAAAACGGACGACGCCCGGATTTTGGGCTGTCGACCGTCCGGTAGGGCTCACCGAGAAAACCCTGCCTGCCAGAAAATAGGTCTATTTTCTGATTGGCTGGTCAGTTGAGTAACAAGCTCTACAGAACTGGGGGGAGGGTCTCCCATTGTTGCTCATTCTTGATTGCTAATCAGTCACTTCAAGTTTTCAGCTGATTTTTGGCACTAACACTGGAACGCGTGTTTCTGAGTAACAAATCTAGAGTACTCAGAGGTAGGCTCTAGAGCAGCAGACGGAGGGGGCAGAAGACTAAGCAACGACCGTGGAAGCCCACACGCTGCATCAACAATGCCACTGCCCCAACCTGCGCTCTAGCATAATTTCAAGCTTGGTATCAGAGCCAGAGCATAGCAGCAGCACTAGACGACTGACGTATAGGTACCTGACTACGTTGGCGGACCCCCATACACGCCACTACAAGGGAAATGCTGCCAGATTTTTCGGGCAGCACTGACCCCCACGCGTGACGTGAGGAGGTGAGCAGCAGGCCGCGTCAGGCACCTGCTGGCGACGACGCACGTGGCGACGTCATCCAGGTGCAGTGACTGACAGCAGTAGCAAGCAGCAGCAGCAGCAGCAACTTGCGGCAGCGGCGAGCATTGGCAGCAGCAGCCAATTGCAGCTAAGTGCAGTAGCAACAGCCGGCAACAGTAGCAGCTCACAGCAACAGCAGCCTATAACCGCAAGCAGCAGTAGCTCATAGCAGTAGCAGCGGCAGCTCGCATCAGTAGGAGTAGAAACAGCAGCAAGCAGCATAAGGAGCTGGCTATAGTAGCAACAGTTGTGGATAGCAGGCAGCAATAGCCGGCAGGAGCAAGCACTAGCAGTTGCAGCAGCCGCCAACAACAACAGCGGCTACAACTGCTCGCAGCTAGCTGCTTGAAGTGAGCAGCGAGCTACAAGCAGCGAACTCGCTGCTCACAGCGCGCTGCAAGCAACAAACTCGCTGCTTGTAGTGAGCAGCAAGCTGCAAGCAGTGAAAAGTGAGCTCATTGCTTGCACCTCGCTATTCATAGCAAGCAGCGAGCTCGTTGTGACGAGCTAAGGGAACAAAAGGGGGTGGACATGAAAAAAAATCCCCCACCCCACAACACGTAGCACCAGTTGCAACAGCAACGACTTCTGCCACAACAGCAGCTATAGCAGCAGCAACTGCAGCTGTAGCAGCAATAGCAACAACAACTGTAGCCGCTGCCGCCACAACAACCATAGCAGCAACAACAGCAGCAGCAACTACTACTACAATAGAAGTTGCAGTAGTAGACATAGCAGCAGCAGCAGCAAATGCAGCAACAACACCAGCCATTGCTGCCATAACATCCACACTAGCAACAGCAGCAGCAGCGGTTGCAACAACCGAGCAACAACAGGAGCAGAATCCACTACTGACGTCAGCCTTCCTCAGCTGATGTCACTACTGACGTCATGAACAAAAATAGGAAAAAGGAAATAGTTCTATGGCAGGAACCCTATAGATAACGCAACAGTAGCTTCAAATGTCAGCCATTCCAGGGTGACATCATTGGTGACGTCAATATTGACATCAATAGTAAATAAAGGGTACAAGGAGAGAAACATGGGAGAGAGCAAAGAGGGGTCCTCCTCTTTTGGAGGACCCCCCTTCCTACAACAGCTAAAGTAGTTGCAGGAACAGTAGGAGCAGCTACCGCCACCACAACAGTAATAGGAACAACAACAGTAGTCGTAGCAGCAACAATAGCAATAGTAGCAGCAGCAACAGCAGCTACGACAGCAGCAGCAGCGGCAGTCGCAACAGCGATAGTCGTAGTAGGAGTAGTAACAGGAACAACAACAGTAGCAACAACAGCAACTGTAGTAGTACCAACACCCTACACGCTCTTTCGTCAATCATGTTGGCTGGACAGATTCGCTCGCTGCCTTGCGCCAGTAGCTAGCAACACTGTCACAGCAGCTAGCGGCACTATAGCTGCGGACACCGTCGCCGCAACAGCAATAGCAGCAGCAACATGAGCAGTCGCCGCTACAGCAACAGCAAGAGCCGCCACAGTAGCTGTAGAAACGACAGCAAGCACCGTTTGTTCCACCCGGATACACGAGCCCTGCGGTCTCCTATGCCACGGAGTACCTGGCACAGCAACATACCCATCGCCAAGAGCAGACGGTGACGTCAGTCCTAGGCCCCACTCTGGGTGCCGGCCATAGGCCAAAGGACATCGAAACCCCGCCGCCGCCGCTTCAGGTTGGCGACCAGTTTTGAAGGTGGTAGCTCAGCGTACGGATCTGGGCACAAGGCGAGAACTTGTCGCCCTACTATGTCCTGCCCTTCGACTCCACCAAGGACGACCAGGTCTATGACGCCGGTCACGCTGTGTGTGCCCTCATCCCTGTGGCCCTTCGAGCCGCACGTATCGTCCTTGAGCCCTTCCTCGGCGACCTCACCACTGGCGCACTCCCTGACCCAGCAGCCGCCAGGCATGTAATCACGCGCCTTTTTTGTCTTTCCAGTGATGCTGAGACCAACCGCCTGCTCTGGGAGTTCAACTCCATCCGCATGTTGGAGACTGAGATGGTCACCTCCTACTGGCAGCCCGCAGAGGACCTCTTGCGTCGCCTCTAAGACGCCACACCACCCGCTCTCTCTGCGCTCCTGAACATCAAGCACCACGCCACCAACCCCTTCTCCAACGTCTTCGTCCACTACTCCCAGGACGTCCTCGCCGTGATGGCTACCCAGGGCACCCTCATGCCCTGGGCATACGAGCTCTTCCTCCTCATCAAGGAAGCTCGTCATGAACCACACGTCCATCGCACAGAGTGCCTCACCTCTCCTGCCGTCACCTCAAGTGGCTACTACTGCCCTAGTAGTAGCAGCGTCTTCTGGACCATTCTCGCTATCGCCGGGTTTTCTACGCCACTCGCGATGGCCCCACCGTAGCCTCCTCCGCAACTGTCCGCGCCCGCTCCTCCGTCCCCAGCACCTTCCTTCCCCCTCTTGGACTCCGGCGCCATCACACCGCAGTCAGTCTATTCCGTCGGACCCTCCGCCTGCAAGCGCCAACTAGAGCAGTTCATCGCACTTCAGCTCGGCCTTCCTCACCGTCCTCCCCAGGAAGTGTGAGTTGCGTAGTCTCTAGTTCCTCACCACCCTGCATGACAGAGTTGGTTCTACGATCATGTCATGTATCTCCGTCCACCTCGTCTTCTGCCGTGCCTTGACGTCTTGCTCCTCTTGGTGACGATGTCACCTGTCTCGATGATTGGCACTCCTAGTTTGCACCTCCGCCCACTTCGTCAGCGTCATTCGCCCATTGCCATGTGACTTTCAACGACCTGGCCACACCGGTCCAGGATCCATCAGAGACCTGGATCATTGACTCCGGGGCCACGCATCACATTATGGCCTTGCACAAGGCTTTCGGTGTTCTTGGTCCCGTCAACGATGTTGTTGAAAAATTGCCCCTCCGCATGCCCAAGTGCGGCGCCGGGAGGCGCTGACGAGCCGCCAGATAATGGAAACTCCGCTCCGGCGGATCTGGCGACTCGACATTTGCTCGGATCCTAAAATGGAGGATTGTCCCGTAAAGTTGACGAGTGGATGAATCCGGTAGAAGTTGTTTTGCTGGAATCGGACAAGTATCGAGGGAGATATGGCCTTCCAAAGTTGGGATATGCGCAGCGGCTCTGGGAGCCGGCTGCGACTCGAAATCCGGTCGATAATCGACCGGACCGAGTAACAAAAATACCATGTGGAGAAAATGCTCCGATAGGCCTGCCGAGGCGTCCGGTGGATGATCCACCTGATCCGGCGGATCATCCACCGGATCCAGTAGTGCAGGTTGTTACTGAGGGACTAAGCCAAAAATCTGGCTCGGCGTCCGAAACTCAGTAGGACGTTTTGTTACTCGGGGACTTACTCAAAATTCTGACTGCAGGTCCGCGGACAGGTTTCGAACCTCGTCACACCCCATCACCAAACACGACCCAAAAGTGGGTAGGGTGCGTGGAAACAGTGCAGGGGACCCCCACACCATGTGCAATGGGACATGCGCCTTGGGAAAGGCGCTTCGCACGTGAATGAAGGCGCCACGGCGAATGGCGGCGTCAGGCTTCTGTGGTGGGTGAGACCTGCGCTTTGGCAAGCATAACTTGAGCTACGCTTGGCCAAATCGCGCGCGGTTTGGTGCGATAGAGAGCTCATAACTAGCCCTATAAATGTTGTGATCATGTCCATGTTCAAAAACTAACGCAAAACGACGTTATTCCCTTCGCAAACTGACTGTCTCTAAATTCCTGCTCACATAGCGTGAGGCGACCAGAAAGCTCACGCTCAGTCTCAGATTCGCCCAAAACAGTAGACGTGAAACTAGAGGTGTTCAGACAAACGTCGGGACCGCACCACGTGGATCTCATCCTGACAGATGTCACCTGGGTTCATACGGGTTCTGGTCAAGTGTTAACCGTTTATGGTGTTTGCGCGGTTCGTTTCCGTGGTCCAGCTGGTGATGTCTTCTTGACTCATGTTCTCTATGTCCCTGGTCTTCAGCTCAGCCTCCTGTCTGTCACCACCCTTGATCGCATGAGCATGGACGTTGTGCATTTGCATGGTGTGGGCACTGTTTTGTTGCGTCTGTCCGGTCGTGTCGTTTTGCATGCCACCCGTCCGTGGCAACTTGTGCCATGTACCGTGCCTGTCCGCCTCTATCTCTGTCCCCTCCTCGTCGGCCGATACTGGCCATGTGTTTTTTACGAGCACTCTATCTCCGCAGCACACGCGTTTCCTACATTGCCGCCTTTGTCAAGTCGACTCTGCTGTTGTTGACAGCATGCTTTGGATGGAGCCGGCCAAGGGCCTTAACCTAGCCTCCTTTCCTCTGTCGTGTCCCACCGAGTGCACTGATTGCGCTCAAGGCAAGATGTACTATTCCACCTATTCCCTCTCTACCTCTCAGGCGTCTGTCCCGCTCGACCCGGTTCACTCTGATGTCATTGATCCCCTCCCGACAGAGTCAGTCGGCAAGCACGGTCGTTACGTAGTGACACTTACGGACGACTATTCTCGCTATCGCTGGGTTTGCTACCTTTGGCAAAAGAGTGACATCACTCCAACCATTCGGGACTAGCTTATGTGTGATTAACGCGAGTGTGGTTACCCTCTCCCTCGTTTCCATTCTGATTGCGGTGGTGAGTTTCTGGGAGAGACCACACACTTCCTCGCCTCCCGTGGTGTCCATCACGAGACGTCGGCACCTTACATGCCAGCCCAGAACGACTTCTCTGAGCGATGGAACCACACCATGGCCGATGCCGTCCGTACCATGCGGGTAGAATCCGGCATCTCCGATGGCTTCTACTTCAAGGCCATGACCTACATGGCGTGGGTCTGGAGCCGAATTCCCCAAGGAACCATTCCTCGTCAGTCCACCCCATACCAACACTGGTGTGGAGAACACGCCGACCTACGTCTAGTGCGGGTCTGGGGCTGAGTCCCCATCCTGTGGCTGCCTGCTCCACACCAAGGAGGAAAGTTTGAGCCTCGTGGTCGTCCATGCACCTTCCTTGGCGTTTCGTGCCAGTCCAAGGCATGGCGCTTCTAGGATCCCACCCGACACTACATCGTCGAGTCCCGCGATGCCCTCTTCTTTGAGGACATTTTCCCCCGCGACCTTGTTCGCTCTAGCACGTCGATGTTCCTTCCATTGTGTTGGGGAGTGGTGGGTCTGTCCTCTATCTAGCCGCGCATGGGCGTTCCATCGTCTGCGCCTGCGGGTCTATCTTTGCCGGCTGCCCCATTTGTGTCTGCCACAACTATGTCTACCAGCCCCTTAGGGCCGGCCGCCCCAACTGTGCCCGACAACCCCTCAGGCCCAGCTACCCCATCTGTGTCCAACAGCTTCTCAGGGCCGGCTGCCATGTCCGTGGCTGTCAACCCCTGAGGGCAGGCTGCCTCATTTGTGTTCGACAGCCCCTCAGGGCTGGCCGCCCCTTCCATGTCTGCTAGCCCCTCAGAGCCGGCTGCCCTGTCCGTATCTGCCAGTCCCTGAGGGTCGGCCATCCCGTCCGTGCCTGCCAACCACTAAGGGTCGGCTGCCCCATCTGTATCCGACAGACCCTCAAGGCCGGCTACCCTGTTTGTGTCCACTAGCCCCTCACGGCCTGCTGCCTCGTCCACGTCCGACAGCCCCTCAGGGCCGGCCATTCGGTCCGTGTCTGCCAGCCCCTCAGGATGGACCGCCCCGTCCGTGTCTGCCGGCCCCTGAGGGCAAGCCGCCCCGTACGTATCGGTGCGCTACCCATGTGGTCCGGGCGGGAGCCTCAGACCTAGGCCGACACTGATCACTCAGGCCGCCTCCTCACGTCCTCTCACTCCATGACCCCTTGTCATCCCACGAGGTTCCTCGCCTCATGTCAAATCCACTCCCACGGTCATGAGTGGGGACCCCGGCACTAAGGCACTCGGCCTGGCCACACTGTCTGTCACCACCGATCTACATCCAGGGTCAGCCGTGGGCTATACCTTGCTCCATCAGGAGCATTGGTATGCCGTTGCAGCCACACTCACGCGGATGCCACCAGGATCGTGAGACGCGCATGCCCTCACTGTCCGTCCCACGGAGGAGCCAAAGGACCCAGCCACCCTGCGTGGGGCTCGGGGGTCTCCCGAGGCTGCTGACTAGGAGGCTCCATGCGTTGACGAGCTTGCCGCCATTCGGCAACATCACGTCTATGAGCTCGTCGACCTCCCCCCGGGCCGCAAGGCCATCGGCGCCAAGTGGGTTCTCCGGTGAAAGTGGAAGTCATAAGGGTCCCTGGACAAGTACAAGGCCCGTCTCACAGCCAAGGGGTTCGCTCAAGTCCCTAGGATCGAGTATGACCAGATCTTTTCCCCAGTCGTTTGGCTCTCCACCAGCCGGGTGTTGTTTAGCCTGGTTGCCCAGCATGGGTGGGAACTGCATCAGATGGATGTGCTTAACGCCTTCCTCCATGGCTCATTTGAGGGCGACGAGCTCTACATGGTGCAGCCTCCAAGCTTTGACAACGACTTCAGCAAGGTCTGGAAGCTGCAAAAGGCCCTCTATGACTTGAAGTAGTCACCACGCTGCTGGAACCAGGAGATCAATTGTACGCTTCTAGTAGCGGCCTCCTTCGTAACTCTGCTAATCCCACGGTATTCATGAGTCCGCAAGGTCAGACTCTTGTCGTTGTCCTGGTCTATGTCGACGACCTGCTCATCACATCGCCAAATGCAGCCACCATCCAGCTGGTCAAAGACCTGCTGCACGCTGCCTACGAGATGAAGGACCTCGGACCAGCACGAGTCTTTCAAGGCATGGAGCTTGAGCATGATCACTATGCGGGCATCCTGCATGTCCGCCAGGTCGCCTACGTCCAGACCCTGTCCGGGCGCTTCGCTGAGGACCTGCCCCTCGTGCCGAGAGCATCCTTACCCATGTCATCCGATGGTCAGGCGATGCTCAAGAGTTCTGATCCAGCCGTGGTAAGGGAGCCGGTAGACATGACCACATGTTTGCGCGTCTTCGGGTCACTCATGTTCCTGGCAATGACGACGTGTCCACACACTGCGTGCACCGTCAAGCTCCTCGCACAGTTCTCTTAGTAGCCATGTCACCTCCACTTTGAGGCAGTGATTTGAGTGCTGCGCTACGTCGTTTCTCCCCCACGGCGAGGCCTCATGTTCCGTCAATAGCCATCCATGGTGGTGACGGGATACACCGAAAGTGACTAAGCCCGTAGTCCAAATGGTAGAAGTTGTACTGGCTACATCTTCCTTGTTGGTAGAACAGCTGTATCCTGATGCAGCGGCAAGCAAGGCTGCTTTGCGCGCAACACTGCTGAGGCTGAATATGTGGCCGTTGGTTCTGGTGCATGTGAGAGCGTGTGGATGCACCGCTTGTTGTCCGAGTTGCATCAGTCAGTCATGTCCATCACATTGCGCTGTGAGAATGAGAGTGGTATGGCCATTGCTGACAACGACAGCGTGCACCACAGTTGCACAAAGCACATCAATGTCGAGTATCACTATATGCATTTGTTGTTGCATGACGGTAGCATCAGCATTGTGTGGGTTCAGACACCACGACAGTTGGCTGATTTCTTGACCAAGGCACTGAAGCGTGACTCCTTCAAGAAGGCTGTGAGTGCATTTGTTGTGGGTCCGTCAGGTTCTCTCTCTCCCGGTCCTCTTGGTCTCTGTGCTCTCTGCCCGTCCATGTACACTAGGCCTGAGAGTCATGGGGGAGTGTTGGTTTTTTGACTCACATCTCTCACTTGTACTCTGGTGTGTCCTCCCGGCTTCTGTACATCGACGTGCAAATGAATTACGGTGAGACACGATGCTGATGGAGTGTCGCCCGGTGGAGCCGACGCACGCTGAGGCCTATATGTAGTTTGTTGGAGCCTCCTCCCTCCTTCGTGCTCACCTCCATTGACAGACCTCCTCGGCAATTGTGCCGCCGACAGGCACCGTCACTGTATTTGCTGTCTATGCATGTCTAGCACCGCGTTTGACTGCGTTGCTACGTTCACTGTGCTATGTCATGCCTAGGGTCCAAGTTTCAGGATTTTGTGACACTGTTGATACCGGAGGGTTAGCATAGACGCTGCCTGGGTTTAGGGAGCCATAACTCCTCACTACTGTTTATCTAGCTGATTCTGACCAAATGACTGCGTTTGTAGCGTGCGTATTATGGTTTGGTCAAATTTTCAGGCAAAACGGACGACGCCCGAGTTTTGGGCTGTCGGCCGTTCGGCAGGGCTCACCGAGAAAACCCTGCCTGCCAGAAAAGAGGTCTATTTTTTGATTGGCTGGTCAGCTGAGTAACAAGCTCTAAAGAGCTGGGGGGGAGCTAGAACTGGGAGGGGTCTCCCGTTGTTGCTCATTCTTGATTACTAATCAGTCACTTCCAGTTTTCAGCTGCTTTCTAGCGCTAACACTGGCGCGCGCGTTTCTGAGTAACAAATCCAAAGTACTCAAACTTAGACTCTCGAGCGGCAGACTGAGGGGGCAGCAGACTAAGCAATGAGCGTGGAAGCCCGCACGGTGCATCAACAACACCACTGTCCCAACCTGCACTCTAGCATCGTTTCAAGCTGTCGTTTTGTCAGTCCCTCCTCTACCATATACCACCAACGTGGGTATATGGGTAATCCATGGGCGTCGGTGGTGACGGGTTGAAGCCGGACAAACCAATGCTCCCCCTGGCTGACATAGCCGTCAACGCCAGAAGAAATGAACGAAGGCATGGAACAACAACGTATGCCAAACAACATTTTGCACCAGTCAACCACATACACACACACATCTGTTGCCCATCCACGCATAGAGGCTAGGCCCGGTGTCCCTCTGGAGCATAATGAAGGTCACAAGGTCTCCTCATGACAGTGGTACATCCCACCATGTTTCCAAGTCTCAACCATGAGAGGAGTCATGCTTATCATACACAAGTCACATGACAAGAGGTTCTCCTCGTGACACTGGTGGTACCAGTGCCTGGGTCTCGACCGCTACGAGCAATCCAACAGGTGTCCATATGCTGGCCACAATAACATCATTTACCAACACACATGACCATAGGGGGATCTCGTCGTAACACGGGTGCAACTCACCACGTGTCTGGGTCTCGAACAGTATGAGTAATCGAGCTCACATGCACATGCCACACATAGTATAGCCACACACCAAGACAAACGATCACATGGTCTCCTCGTGACACTGGTACACCCACCAAGTGTCCGGGTCTCAACCAACAGAGTGCTACCATCCACATGTAGCTGTGTAGGCACGTGGCATGAGCCACATGTCAGCTGCTGTGGTATGCTCATAGCAGAGCATGGACCCCTCGCCATGCATCTCCCATGACATCGTGTCAGGTCGAGGTCAACACAACACTCCCCCTGGGCAAATGAACTTGGCGGCGAAGGCCTCGATGGAGATGCTTATACCGTAGCTATAAAGATCCTGGGAAATAAATCATGTGGTCACTCCATCACATAGAGACAGCTCCCCCTGTCACGTACGAACCTGCTCCCACACTCAAAGACGAAGTGGTGTGTCCGGCTACAACTCCTCACGTCACCCCTGCATCACCTGGAGTGTACCAACCCTCGTGGGATTGCCAAGGGTCCCAATCCTTGGCAATCCTTCTCCTCTCTCTGCTCTACCACGATGCATCTCTATACTCCAAAGGAAAGGGAATGGGCAAGCAACACGCAAGTGTGGACGAAGTGGCGGAGCTGGCCTTTGAGGCGGGATAGAGAACCCTAAAGCAGAGGGGTGTACCGCCACAAGAGGAGAAGAGCTGGAACAACGAACCGGACCACCACACGTGGACGAAGATGATGATGGGGCAGTTGAGTCAGATGGATGAAGGTGCGTGATGGCAGCAGCAAAAGAAGGAGGAGCGATGATGGAGTCGACAAGAACGAGAATGGAGGAAAGTAAAGGCATGCTTGCCTCTCCTGTGGTAGTGTCTCCACCAGACGTCATACTCACAACTGGTACATGATCCTCCCCGAGTATGGGTGTGCGAGATCCTGATAGAGGAAAGCTCGGGTCGATTGTAGTGGTGCTCCAATGCTCTGACAATCACTCCCGCGCTGCCATCACCCCCCGTTGCAGCATCTCTACATACTCCTGTAAGGCAACGTAATCTGCCTTAGACATGTGGAGGTGGCCCATGTGTACCTTGCATAGGGTCAACTCTCTCACTGGATGCTGCACACGTAGACTGTAGAAATCGCAAGTACAACTCCATCTGCATCTTTGGTGCTGAAGATGATGGATCCGGTGCTGCTGCATCCTCTTGGGGGTCAACCAAACTTGCAATGTGCTGAGACATTGGAACATCGGACGTGGCTGCAGGTGTCGTGTCTATCATACGAGGAGGAATGAGTGGTCACGTGTCAAGAGAGAAGGAGAAGGAGGAGTTGTCAGAGTCCGTGTAGCTACTGCCACTCTGAGAGTCGATGTGATTATTAGGATCACCAACATGTGAACACGAGAGAGCAGAACTCAGCTCCTGCTGACGAGGTGACTCCATCCGCGTGGTTGGATCTGCTCCACTGTCCTTGAGTGCCGGTGTAGTGGTCAGAGCTGTACAGGACTTCAGCTCGACAATGCCCGTCAAGGCGACCAGCAAGCGTAGCTAGCACTCACGCACCGTCTCGCTGGGAAGACTGGTCGTTGTCACTTGTTCGATAATGGAGTGAGGATCACCATCTGACTCCATCATGTGTGTCGCTACTCCGCCATGTATACGGGAACCCATACACTGTGGGTAGCGGCGATGACATGGTGGAGCTTGGTGTGTCTGTTGTAGCACATGTCCTAGTGACATCTCTTAGAACTGCTGCTCTCAAGAATGCCTCAACCTCTAAAAGAACAGCCGACCGACTATGGTCATGCACTACGACCGTTGCCGGGCTGGTCTCAGCCTCGTATACCAACGCCCCCGGAAGTCCGTATGGGGCATCTCGATCTGCACGAATCTCCTATGCCACCGCCGGGCCACTACCGGTTGGAGTCGCGAGTGGCACCGCCTAGGCATACGTGATCTGCACTCCTCTTGATGCAACCTGTTGCTGCAGAACGTTTGGCCCTTATCCCAGCGTAGATGTGGACCTCGATGAAATGCATGTCTCAAGTACTACAACCTCCGCCAAACTGGTGTGAGCAAGCTACACACACTCCCCCTGAATTCCGGTAGACGCATCCCGATCCGTATGGGACTCCTGTGCCACCGCCGGGCCGCCACCGGTCGGAGCCGTGAGTGGCACCGCTCAGGGACACTGTGTTTGCGCTCCTCTTGATGTTACTTGCTGCTAGAGAAGATCTAGATCCAGCCCAGACGTGGAAGTCAAGCTCAATGATACACAGTTTTCCACCATGAATGCCATGTTGGGATCAGACTCCACGTCATGTACTTCCACCGTATCATGTTAATATGCCTGAGCTGACACTCGAACACCACGACACGGTGCGAGTGTGAATCCTGTCTCTATGGACATAGCAAGAAATGTGCGATGACCACACTCCTCCTCAATAGGTATAGCAATGGAAGCCGAGGAGGTGGAGGATGTATCAAAACCGGCGCGAGCATGGCGTGTGGAGCGCTTACGCCGATGCGTTGGCGCATGTCATTCCAATCGTGCACACACGACTGGAATGACTACATGAGGACATGTCATCTCCAGGCGGCGTCCTGGTAGCAGGACAGTGGAGGATCGACAGGATGGTGGCAGCTTGGGAGTGGCCGGCAGGTGGAGCTGAAGGGACACCATCAGATGAGGAAGGAGGAGAGGATGAAGGAGATGTGATCAAGGAGGCCATCAACAAACTAGTAGCAGAAGCACGCTCGGTGACAACGAGGTCATAAAGTCACTGTACCATCTGTCTGAGGCCGTGGATCTCAGTGAATATGGTCGCCAAAGTTCTATGGGATCTACCATCGGTGGCAGATCCGCATGCTGTAGAGGACACATGCTTAGACGAGGCTGAAGCCAAGGTCGATGCCAGCCACGAGGGTGCGTCCAGTAGCGGCGCCAACCATGACGTCCATCACCACAATAGTAGCAGGAGAATGCGTAGAGTGCCTGCTCAGATTTCTACGCACTCATCTCGTTCGCCGGATGATGGATAGGTGCCGAGGGCACCTACTCCCAGTGGTAAATACCAAGCCACGGGAGAGGATGACACTGGGAGACACTGTCACCCTTGTAGGTCACAGTGTCACAGTCAGCAAGTGTAATAAGACAAGACGAGCTGCACGACCACAGCACGCCCGGAGAAGGGAGTCTGACCAGCTACGAGTACGAGTGTTGTTGCCATTAATGGAGTAAAAACTGCTCCAAGAACAGAAGGAGGTATGTTCACACTCAGATCTCAAAGGCGCATCTCCTAAAGGGTCGTCAGCCCCTCCGTCAGTGTCATCGGCATCATCGGCAGACCCTCCCCTTTTTGGTCCTCATCCCTTTCCTCGGCATCACCGGCATCCCCACATGTCAGCTCCCTTTTTGGGCTGTCACCCACTTCCTCTGATTCAGAGTCGCATGCACGTCCCTCAAGCACTGTTTACATCACTGTGTCGTTACATCTCTCTCATGCCCTACTATTGATGCTCCCCTAGCTTCTCCGTCTTTCTTTCCTGTCCTTGTGCCTGCTGTGATAACTGCTGCCTTTAGACTAACTTGCGTTGGGGGAGGCTTCGTGCTCTTCCCATACGCTCATCCTTAGAGGTAAAGCACTCTTTCTTGCATGTTCTAGTCCTCTACAACACCCTGTGAGTATCCCACTGGCCTTGGCACCATTGGACTTGCCATAGGCATTGTCAATCGGAAAACTACTCTTTGATAGTTCCTAGTTGCGGATGAGCTCCAGAGTACCATTGATTCCACGGTCTCTGGTTATGTAGTTGTGTGTTTTGCATCTATCAATCTTTTCCCGCTCCCTTCTCAGCCCATGACTGTATGCTTGGCTGGAACAGAAGCACATGCTGCTCTCTGGGATAAATCCATGAAGGAAGAATTTGATTATCTCAAAGAACATGATGTCTTTCAACTTGTTAACCTACCACATGCTCGTAATGCAGTTTTGGCCAGTTGGGTCCTCAAGTGGACTTGGAAGCTAGATGACACAGTCGACCGCTACAAGGTACAACTGAAACCAAAAAAAAATTGTGAAATCTGTGGATTTTACATTGAACAAATGTTCAAACGAGTTGATCACTACACCGGTCTTCCTCATTCTTCTTACACACCACAAGTGGGAGTTGGAGGAGATGGATGTGAACAATGCATTCTTGCATGGAAGGATCAATGAGGAGATCTACATGGTCAAGCTGCTAGATGTCACCAATGGAACTAAGACGGTCTAGCACTAGTGCAAGGCCTTGTACAGACTCAAGCAGTCACTGAATTGCTAGAATGTGGAGGTCACATCCACCCTTGAGAGAGGAGGCTATCGATGCAACATGGTTGACCTTGCACTGTTTCTCCGTCCATCGTCAGAGCTGTTGGTGGCCATTTTAATCTATGTGAACAATTTCCTCTGTGTCGCACCTAGTCCAACTGAAATCAGCTTGGCTAAAAGACATCTTATTTCCTCCTACAAGATGAAGGATCTCATTCTAGCTCAAGTGTTCCTTGGCATGGATCTTGAGTTTGCATGATAATGCCACTCCCTTCATGTTTATCAGCCTAAGGGACCGCTTTGCATCAATGTTGGCCGACATTCCCACTGCATCTACTGCAATAGTTCTTGCCTTTCAGCGCCTGCTGAGGCCATTGGATGTTTTGCAGCTGGGGGGTTGGTGGTTATCACCAACTACCTCAGTGTCTTTGGGTCACTCACAATGCCAGTATATTGCAGCAAATTGTTGCCATGGGCATAGCTAATGCGATATTGTTTACATTCAATGATATTGGTAAGTTAACGGAAACCCTGAGTGCTGTTAAAATGGCCAAAGCCACTAATTATGCGACTAGCATGTCACATCCAATTGTTGGGCCTCTAAGATAAACATCCATTTAGGCACGGGTTCTGCAAAGGCTTGCGTCCAAGGACCAGATTTACCAAGTCTGTGGCTAAGCGCAGAGTAATTTCCTCACATGATTGGCCACCACTATAGAAATTTGCACTTAACTTCTCAGCGGAAACATGTATGTTTATTTCATCAGCAAAGGCTTTCTGATGATTTTTTTTAGGTGTTCTGCCTCTGGTAGAAGAGTGACACAGTGGCTGCGATTCATGATTGGCTCCGGCAAAAGAGTGATCTCGCTCTGCGGCTCCTTGCCGCAGAGCACGAGTGTGGTCGTCCCCTTTACCGCTTTCACTCTGACTGGGATGGTGAGTTCATGTGGGAGGTGAATGCTTTCCTTAGAAGCCGGGGCCACGAGACACGAGCTTTCTGTGCCTTCCCATCTCGCAATAGCGAGGGGGTGTCTCGTTGCCACACCTCGCCAAGAGGCCGCGAGGCCTCAAGGGCTGAGGCATGTGGCCTCGTGCCCTTGCCCTTGCCTGCCCTCCTCACTCGCGAGAGCAAGGGAGGAAGAGGAATAGAGCAAGAGCGAGATCAAGGTGTGCACAAAAGAACTCAGTGTCAAAACCCTGATCGTGCCTTGCGTGCGACGATTTCACGCCGACATGCCAGATTGGCCTGATCGTAGTTTTCTTGGACGGGATGGGAAGTGCCCACCGCAAAAACCATCATTTTCTACCTTTAATCAAGCCTCCCTCCTCCATCCTTAAAGAAAAAATTGGATAAGTGTTTTACATCAGAGTAGAGAATCTCATGGCCTCAGAGAATAACAAAGAGGATGAATGCAATGCTTGGGGAATCTTTGGAGGCTTTCTCATCGCCGTGGGAGACAAACGAGCAGTATCCAAGAAGACAATGAATGCGCCAAGGGTAATCAAGAAGAGGCTAAGGAAGACTAGAAGACAAGAAAGAAGACAAGAGGAGTGAGGCAGGAGCCTACGAGTGTGGGAACTCTAAGTTAGAGTTGGCCCTCCTCTCCTTTCCTCACCATATGCGGGTTGCTCAAGTTTGTGTATCCTTTTTGTTCTTTTGCCTTCATTATGTTTTCCTAGGATTACTAGCTTGCTTAGTTCCATGCGTCACGGCTTAGGATTTTGCCTAGAATCCACACAATTGTGCCGACCGTGACTGCATAGAAAAATAGTGTTTTTCTACCATGTGATTGTGCCAATCGTAGCAGCCTAGAAAGATAGAAATAAATTTTAGAGTTGCCTCACCGATCGTGAGAGTAAGGCAACTTCAGGAAGTGACACCGCCTTGAGGTCGTGGGGTGACCCTCACAATGCTCTTCACTTGCTAGTTGCACGGGGGACGGCATGGCAAGTACCAAACTGTCCAAGAACAACAAGGGCAAGGTGGTAACAGCCTTACCACACGCCCTCAGTAGAATCAAAACATTGGGAGCCGCCGCCACGAGCACGGTTGCTGAACCAAAGATAACAGTACAGATGAAGGTAATCCACGCTAAAAATGGCAACATCAAGAAGCGTGCAGAAGCCAAAAAATTGCTGTACAAGTACGTCGACGTGTACGTGGGCAACCTCCATGCGACGGAGAACATGCTCGAGCACGACCACCGGAACGTGGACCCTCGGAAGAGCACAACTTCAACAATGGCGAAGGCGATGAGGATCGTGATCATTGGGTGGTACGTGTGTGCTTGTATGTGTGTGGCATCTCTCTCTCTCTCTCTCTCTCTCTCTCTCTCTCTC
>SZWC01008643.1:68480-93153 GCA_023375785.1 Penium margaritaceum
GTGTGTGTGTGTGTGTGTGTGTGTGTGTGTATGTGTGTGTGTGTGTGTGTGTGTGTGTGTGTGTGTGTGTGTGTGTGTGTGTGTGTGTGTGTGTGTTTGCGTGTGAAGTACATGTCTATGGTACACACGTGTGGTGCACAGCACCTTGGCTACTTTGCACCACACGCACGGTGTGAGGTGGTGTGGGGGATAGCACGGTGTGAGGTGGTGTGGGAGATAGCACGGTGTGCGGTGGTCTGGGAGATAGCACAGTGTGAGGTGGTGTGTGAGGTGATGTGGGAGATAGCACAACATCTTGAGGCACACGACTTGTTGCAGCTTTACGACGCACCATGTTCAGGATGCAAGATTCCATGGGAGATTTCGTGGGTGACTCCTCTGTTTAGACCTATGTATCACTCTAGTCCAGCAGGAAGGCAAGAGGTAAAACACCAAATGAAAGAGTACCTCGCAAAAGGGTGGATCAGTTCAAGTAGCTCACGTATGATGTGACGATCCATTCTTGGAACAAAAGGACGGTAGTCTACGCATGCGCTTAGACTATCGGACATTGAACAACATGATGGTACAAAAGTGATTCCCTTTACTGTGGATTTAGGACTTCTTTGACCAACTCCAAGAGGCAAAAGAATTTGTGTCCCCCGATTTTTCTCAAGGGTACCATCAAATCCGCATTACGGCAGATGATGTGCCCAAGACAACAGTTCAAATACACACACGGGACACCATCAGTTCCGGATTTAGTGCTTCGGGCTAACGAACGTCCCGGCAACTTTCCAAGCAGAAATGCACTGAACGTTCCGCCAAACAACTCATTCAGTTTATGTAGGTTAACGTGGAAGATATCGTAGTTTTTTCCAAATGAGTAGAAAGGCACATAGAACACCTATGCTACATCCTTGCGATCCTTTGGGAGTAGAAGATCTCTGAGAAAGTGAGTAACTGGAAGTTTGTACAAGATGAGCTCAAATACCACAAACACATAGTCGGCAAGGATGATATCGGTGCCTACCCATGAAAGGTCCGAGCTGTGGTGGATTGGCCGCGTCTAGAAAATGTTGGAGGGATTCGTTCTTTCCTTGGCTTTGCAAGCTACCTTTGATGGTTTATACAAGAGTGTTGATCCTGGTTGCGTTGCTGACTAGGCTCACACGAAAAGACCTGCATTAGGAATGGACATCTAACTTTGAGAACGCCTTTCTCAAAGTCAAAGAGCTTTGATCTACAGCACCATACCATATCTAGGGTATGATGTGATGTGTCTGTAGTAGATCTTAGAGCAGTTCTCATGTAGAATGATCAACAAGATGCGTATGAGAGCTAGAAGCCCGCCCCACAGAGACGGGGTACATAACTTGGGATCAAGAGCTCCTTGCAGTGGTACATGCTTTCAAGATGTGACATTGCTACCTCGAGGACACTTTCGTGGGAGTGACGGTCGTGACCGATCACAACCGATTGGTGTTTTTCCAAACACAATCAAACCTGTCAAGACAACAGGCGCGTCGGAGCAAAAACTGAGCCCATTCTCGTTCATATGGGAACATGTGCCATGACGCATCAATGTGGTTGATCCACTAAGCTGACAGCTTGTGGAGTTTAAATCGACCATCGAGGTTGGTGGGTATTTCATGGTTGTTGTGACTACAACAGTGCAAACACCAGATCCCCATGCACCTCTGCAGCAACAACGTCGAGAGATTATGCACAACAACAGTTTTGTAAACATGATATACACGGATATTGTGCAGATTCTTGATTTGAAGGCTCTCAAAATCTAGACAAAAGTACGGATTGGTGGAGGCCATACAAATATTATGGAGAACAAGTTGTTATGCCACAGTTTGGAGACCTTTGAGTAAAGATTATCTCCCTGTTCTACGACACACCGTTTGCAGGTCACATGGAACCTCAAAAGACTGCATAGGCACTCTCAAACCACTATTCGTGGCCAAGATGGATTGTCGATTTCCGCAAGTATTGCATAACATGCAACCAATGTCTTCAGAACAAGGCAAGTAAGAAGGGGTCTCCTGGACCCCGTCAATAGCTTCCCATTCCTCTGACTGAATGGGAGTGCGTTAGCTTAGACTTTATTACTGGTCTTATGGATACAGCCCGTGGCCACGAGGCAATGTTAATGGTTTTGGATCTTTTGCCGAGGACGAAACACATTATTCCTATAATCACCAGTGTGAACGCAGAGGAGACCGCATGACTCTTCTTTGAGGGTTTCATGAGATACCACAACTTGGCATTGGGTATCATCTTCGATTGAGTTACGACACTTGCTAGTAAGATCTGGCAAAAGATGCCCCACTACTTCGGTAGCGAGCCGCAAATGTTGACACGGCTACACTCTCAAATTGATGAAAACGTGAGTGCATGAATCGCACTCTAGAGTAGAATCTCCACATTTATGTGGACCCTGCCATGAATGACTCGGATGAATTCATAGCACCGACACAGTGCAGCGGTGAACATCTCAGTGAACCATACCACACAGTTCACACCGTTTCTATTAAAAAGTGGTCTGCATCTAGTGGTACCCTCATCATTGCTGGAGAGTGGGAGTACAAGAGGACAGGTTCCTTCTACTCAAGCCTTTGCTTCATGCATAGACTCCATAGACTGGAGGACAGGTTCCTTCTACTCCATAGACTCCCACAAAGGGTCACCTTTGAGCTGCTTGACAACGATAAGAGACATATGCAAACAAAAGTCACCGTGAGGTCTCAGTTAACATTGGCGACAAGGTACTTCTTAGCATTACGAACCTTTTGCTAAAGTTGCTAGGGGCGAAACAAACTTCTCCTGAACAACATTTGGTTGTTTCTCATCATTTTGCGTATCAGGCCAATCACATACCGATTGTTGCTTCCGCCGAGCATGTAGATACATGACGTGTTTCATGTGAGCCTACTAGCTCCATACACCATAGAGGGAACTGTTCACCCACCACCAGCTGTCTTTTCCACCGATGGCGAATACGAGGTCCTTTGCCTACTCAAATACGGAGATTGTAAACTCTAATCATGAATTCTTAAGGAATACCTTGTTCATTGAGCCGGTTGTAGACCTGAACATAACTCACGGGAGCCTGAATCTTGGTTGCACATAGGGGTGGTTAACGAATTCTTGAGCCAGCTTGTAGCTCCCATAGATCAACGCATGGCAGGAGGCACAACCTGAATATGAAAATAGTGAATAAGATTCCTGTTGGGTAGCATTCATGGACAGAGGTGATAGGAGGTTGGGGAACCCCATCATGATTGTCGCGCGGATGCTCCAGTCAGAATCAGCTAGAAAAACAGCAGCAAGGAGTTATGGCTGCCCAAACCCAAACAGTGCTTACGACAGTCAGCGATGCCAAATAGGGCCATACAGTAGGAGACATGGACCCTAGGCACCGCATGATGCTGCAGACGCAATGCCACAACCAGACACAGCGCTAGGTGCATGCAGACAACATCTGCAATGGCAGTGACCGCCAGCGGCCCGACCACCGAGGAGGCTTGCCGATGGAGCTGAGCGCATCATAAGAGGGAGGAGGCTCTAGGGAAGGGTGAGTGGACCTCAGCGTGCGTCAGCTCCACCGAGCGACACTCCAGTGACATTAAGCCTCCACGTCACTCATCTGTACGCCGATGTACACAAGCCGAGAGGACACAACAGAGTACAATGAGAGATGCACAAAAACCAACACTCCCCCATGACTCACAAGCGTAATGCACATGTGCGGGCAGAGACACAGTCAACGACCGAACTCCCCCAGGCCAAGCAGAAACGCAAGTAGGGACAGAGAGAGTCACTCATGGATGCATGACGACTGAAGTCATAGCATTCTTGAACGAATCACGCTTCAGTACCTTGGTCAAGAAGTCAGCCAACTTCCGTGCTGTCTAAGCCCACACGATGCTGATGCTGCCGTCATGCAACAACGAACGCACATAGTGATACTCAACGTTGATGTGCTTTGTGCGTGTGTGATGCACACTGTCATTGTCGGCAATGGCCATGGCACTCTCATTGTCACAATGCAACGTGTTGGATGCGATAGACTGACGCAACTCGGACAAGAGACGACGCAACCACACACTCTCACATGCGCCTGAGCCAAGAGCAACGTACTCAGCCTCAACAGTGCTGCGTGCAATACACTCCTGATTGCTACTGTGCCAGGATACAACTGTGCCGCCAATCAGAAAGATCCATCCCGTGCGACTCTTACCGTCCGGACTGCCGGCCCAGTCACTTTCGGTGTTGCCCACCGCGATAACAAACGGCTAATGGTGGAACATGGGACCTTGCCGAGGAGTCGAGACGACATAGCGTAGTACTCGGATCGCAGCCTCGTAGTGGAGGTGATGCGGCTCCTAAGAAAACTGGGCCAGGAGGTCGATGGCCAACGCGATGTCTGGGCACGTCGTCGTCACCAAGAACATCAGTGACCCAATGACTCGCAGGTACGTGGTCAC
Organism: Penium margaritaceum; assembly: GCA_023375785.1. Taxonomy (NCBI): domain Eukaryota; kingdom Viridiplantae; phylum Streptophyta; class Zygnematophyceae; order Desmidiales; family Peniaceae; genus Penium; species Penium margaritaceum. The sequence goes on from SZWC01008643.1 coordinate 72,959, forward strand.
AATAATTGGCTCCCCCACAACAGCTGGGTCAGGACTCTTCAGCTTCACCTTACCGTCGGGTGATATGGGTGAGGATGCGCTCGGCACGAGCGGCAGGTCCTCCGCAAAGCGGGTGGACATCGTCTGCACATAGGCGGCCTGGTGGATGTGCTGGACGCCCTGGGAACGATCATGTTTGAGCTCCATGCGAGGAAGACTCTGGCAGATCTGAGATCCTTCATCTGGTAGGCGGTGTGCAGCAAGTCCTTGACACGCTAGATGGCAGCCGTGTCTGGCGACACAATGATGAGATCGTTGCCGTAAACCAGAACAGCGGCAAAAGTCTGGCCTCGCAGAGTGACAAGCAGTGTGGGGTCAGCGGTGTTGCGCTGGAGCCCACCACGAAGGAGCATGCTGCTGATTTCTTGGTTCCAGCAGCAAGGCGACTGCTTCAGGCCATACAGGGCCTTACGCACTCGCCACACTCTCCCGGTGCCATCATTGAAGCCTGGAGGTTGCACCATGTAGAGCTCCTCACCCTCTAGTGAACCATGGAGAAAGACGTTGCTCATATCCATCCGATGCAGCTCCCACCCATGCTGGGCGGCCAGGCTGAAGAGTGCCCGGCTAGTGGAGAACCAGCCAACTTGGGCAAAAATCTGGTTGTAGTCGACCCGAGGAATCTGGGCAAACCCCTTTGCTGTATGGCGGGCCTTGTACTTGTCCAAGGACCCATCGGGCTTCCACTTGCGCCGAAAGACCCACTTGGCGCCAATGGCCTTTCGACCTGGAGGAAGGTCGATGAGGTCGTACACATGGTGTTGTCAGATAGCAACGAGCTCATCCGCGTAGGCAGCGTCCCAGTGTGCGGCCTCAAGAGAGGCTTGTGCCTCGCACAGTGTCGCTCGGTCCTCCGGGCGTGCTGTGGAGCGCACTGAGAGAGCGTGTGCATCTCGAGCCCCAGGTGGAATGCGCGCAAGTGCAGCCACGAGAGCGTGCCGATGCTCGTGATGAACAATGGCATAGCCCAGTGCGGAGCCCGGGTGAAGGTCTGCAATGATGGCCGAGGTGGTCAAGGCGAGGGCCTTGGTGCCAGGGTCCCCACTCACGACCGTGGGAGTGGAGGAGACACGTGGGGCCATGGGGGGTCGAGGCGCCACGGAGCGCGGTGCGATGGTCTGCGCACTCACCGACAGTCTAGGTCAGAGGCTGTCGCCTGGGCCACGTGTGCCGCGTGGCAGGGCAGGCGATGGCACTGAGTCCGATGGGCTAACGGAGGCGGACGGGGTTGCTGGCCCGGAGGGGCCGGCAGATGGGACCGGGGCTGCTGGCCCGGAGGGGCCAGCGGGAGTGACTGGCTCGGAGGGGCCAGTGGACACAACTGGGGCTGTCGGCCCGGAGGGACAGGTGGACGCGACTGGGGCTGCCGACCTGAAGGGTTCGGCGGATGTGACTGGGGCTGCTGGCCCGGAGGGACCAGCGGACGCGGCTGGGACTGTCAGCCCGGAGGGACCATCGGACGCGACTGGGGCCATCGACCCGGAGGGACTATGGGATGTGTCACCCGGAAGCGGCAGGATGGAGGAAAGACTCACCACTCCCCCACGCGACGTGATAGACATGGACGAGCCGGAGCAAATGAGGTCGCGAGGAAACAGGTCCTTGAAGAAGAGGGCATCCGGGGACTCGACGATGCAGTGCCGGGAGGGATCCTAGAAGCTCCAGGACTGACGACAGATATCGAGGAAGGTGTAGGGACCTCCGCGGGGGCGAGCTTGCCGCCCTGCTGCGGGGCGGGCAGCCACACAATGGCCACGCAGCCCCAGACGCAAGCTGGGCGGAAGTCAGCGCGGTGACCGCACCAATGCTGGTGCAGCGTGGACTGGCAGGGAAGGGGATTGTGGGGAATCCAGTTCTAAACCCAGGCCATATAGGCCATGGCTTCAAATTAAAAGCCATCGGAGAGACCGGACTCAACCCGCATGGTGCGGACGGTGTCGGCCATGGTACGGCTCCACCGTTCGGAGACACCGTTCTGGGCGGGCGTGTACAGCGCGGATGTCTCATGGTGGATCCCGCGGGACGCGAGAAAGGTCGTGGCCTCACCCATGTACTCACCACCACAATCGGAGCAAAAGCAACGAAGAGAGCGGCCACACTCGCGCTCCGTGAGGACAAGCCAGTCCTGGATGGCTCGGGCGACATCGCTCTTTTGCCGGAGGCAGAAGACCTAGCGATAGCGAGAATAATCGTTAGTGAGGGTGAGGACATAGCGGCCGTGCTCGTCGATGGACTCGTTGGGGAGAGGGCCCATGACGTCGGTATGGACAAGGTCGAGAGGGGAGGTTGCCCGGGAGGAAGATAAAGGGTACGTGGACTGGTGCATTTTCCCCTGAGTGCAATCAATGCACTCAGTGGGGCACGAGAGGGGGAAAGTCTCTAGGTCAAGGCCCTTGGCTAGCTGGGTGCGGAGCATGATGTCTACGGCGGGAGAGTGGACGTGGCAGAGGCGGCAGTGCAAGAGGCAAGTGTGCTAAGGAGAAAGCGTGCTGGTGACAAACACATGGCCTATGGCTGCCGATGAGGAGGAGACAGAAGGAGAGGAGGAGAGGCGAGGTACATGCCACAGGTTGCCACGAGCGGTGGCGTGCAATACGACAAGAACAGACGGACGCAGCGACACAGTGCCAACACCACGCAAGTGCACAATGTCCATGCTCATGCGGTCAAGGGCAGTGACGAACAGGAGGCTGAGCTCGAGACCAGGGAGGAAGAGGACATCGATCACAAAGACGTTACTGGAAGGACCATGGAAACGAACGACGTCAACACCACGGACAGGCAACACCTGTCCGGAGCGTGTAGGGACATCCGAGACATTGCCAACAGGACCAAGCATACTAAAGGCCTCACGAGAGGCCGTCATGTGATGCATCGCCAAGTTGTTGATAATCCAGGTCTCAGCAAGGTCCTGGACCGGGGTCGCCAAATCGCTAACGGTCACATGGCAGCAAGCAAGGGACGCGGACGCGGTAGAAGGAGGCGCATACCGAGACCGCCAATCGTCAAGCCATGCAACGTCGTCATGAGAAGGGGTAGCGGAGGCCATGGGAGACGATGAGACAGACGAGGAAACGGGACACGCCCGTAGCTCAGTCTCAATCATACAGGGCTGGGCAGGAGAGCAGGAAGTGATGCAACTCACACTTCCCTGGGGAGGAGGGCGAGGCAGGCCAAGCTAGAGCGCGATGAACTGCTCCAACTGACGCTCACGGGAGGACGACCTGGGAGTGTAGACAGAGTGCGGGGTGATGGCGCGGGAACCCGGGTAGAAGGACTGTGCCTGCGTCAACTGCTACGGCACTGGTGTCGTCTGGACTGGCGAAGCAACCGGAGTGGTGGAGCTGCTGGATGAGGCCGAAGTGTGAGAGTTGGCGACAGCTACGGCGACAGAGGAGAGACGGCTTTCCCGCTGGCGATGCATGGTGGTGATGACGCACGCCTCGTCCGTCGGCAGAGGGCACGTGTACCATCCGTGCCCGGGCTGGCCACTATTGTGGTAGACCGAGCCTCCACCGTTGGACCCGGTCGACGACCGCTGCTGTTGCTGTTGTTGACCCTTGCCTTTCTTGTTGCGACACTTCTTCTTCCCCCACGACGATGAGATATCTGCGACGGGGGAGGCAATGGCCATGGAGGCGGCGTCAGGGGAGGCAAGAGCCTCCGTGCGCTGGAGGCGGGACTCTAGACGAGCTTCCTCAATCCGGAGGAAGAGCCCGTATGCCCAGGGCATGAGGGTGCCCTGGGCCGCCATGGTGGAGAGGACGTTGTGAGAGTAGTGGACGAAGACGTCCGCATATGCGTCAGTGGCACCGTGCTTGATGGTGAGGAGCGCGGCCAGAGGGGGTGGGGCAAAGGTCCCGAGGCGACGAAGGATGTCCTCCGTCCACTGCCACTAGGAGGTGACCGTCTCGGTTTCCCCCATGTGTAGGGAGTTGAACTCCCGTAGCAGGCGGCTGGTCTCAGCCTCACTGGACAAGCGATGGGGACAAGTGAGGACTTGCCACGCGGCTGCAGGGTCTCGGGTGGCGATAGCAGTGAAGTCGCCTAAGAAGGGCTTGAGGGCGAGGCAAGAAGCCGGAGCGGCGACATGGACTAGAGCACGGACGGCACGACTAGCTACATATAACTGGTTGGCCACGGTGACGTTATACGGTAGGGTGTAGTATGCCCACAGGCCCTCACCCTGTGCCCAGATCCAAAAGCTGAGCTCCCAGCTTCGAAACTACTCGCCGGCCTGAAGCTGCGGCGGCGGCGTCTCAAAGTCCTTTTGCCTGCGGCCAGCACCCACAGTGGAGCCAAGGACGGAGGTCACTGTCTGCCGCTGGCGTTGAGTCTGCTCCTGTGCCAAGTAGTCCGTGGCAGCAGACACAACTCGGCTGGCGTACCCTAGAGGGATGAAGGATGGCGGCGCACTGGTGGCAGTCCGAGAGACCAACGGCTGCAGTGCTGCAAGGTGCTACGTCAGGTCGGCGAGCTGTTGCTGAAGAGCAGTAAGGGGGTCAGGGTCGTCGCCAACGATGCCAGAGGATAGGTGCCGTTGCTGCTGCTACTGCTTTTGCTGATGCTAGTACTACTGTTACTGCTGCTACTACTGATTCTACTTCTACTGGTGCTGTTGTTGCTCTTATTGCTGTTGCTACTCCTGTTGCTCTTGCTACTGCTGCTGTTGCTGCTTTTGTTGCTGCTACTACTGCTACTACTGTTGCTGCTACTGCTTCTGCTACTACTGCTGTTGTTGCTGCTCTTACTACTGCTGTTAGTCCTACTGCTCTTGCTCCTGCTATTGCTACTGCTGGTGCTGCTGTTGTTACTACTTCTGCTGCTGTTGCTGCTGCTACTACTGCTGCTACTCCTGCTGCTGCAGCCGCTACAAGAAAGGGGGGGTGGGGGTCCCCCCAATAGAAGAGGACCCCTCCCCAGTGGGACTACTAGCCATGGTTTGATGCCCCTTTGTTTTGTTTTGATTTGTTGTGCTGACGTCAGCAGTGACGTTTGCTGAGGACGGTGGACGTCCTACCCACCCTTAGGTTTTCTTCCCCCTTCTCTTGCCCTCCTTGTGAGTTGATGACGTTAGCAGTGACGTGAGCAGTGATGTCAGCTGTGGGATACTGACGTCAGTAGTGGTGGTTATTCGAGCCACTGCTGCACCTGTTGTTGCTGCTGCTGCCGCTTCTACAGCAGTTGTTACTATTGCTGCTACTGCTGTTGCAGCTGCTCCTGTTGCTACAGCTGCTACTGCTGTTGGAGCTGCTACTGCTGTTGGAGCTGCTACTGCTACTACTGCAACTGCTGCTACTGCTGCTGTTATAGCTGCTGCTGCTACGGTTGCTACGATTGCTACTGTTGTTGTTGCTATGGCTGCTGTTGCTACGGCTGCTACTGCTGCTGTTGTGGTTGCAATTGCAGCAGCAACTACTGTTGCTACGGGCTGCTGCAGCTGTTGTGGCTGTTGCAGCAGCAAAGGGAGCTGTTGCAGCCTTGGCAGCAAAGCTGGTGGGGTGGGGGAATTTTGTTTTCTCCTTTCGTCTGTCACAGCTGGCAACAGCCCGCTGCTTGCTGCAAGTAGCGGGCTGCTGCTCATTGGCAACGAGCTGTTACTCGCTTGCAGTAAGCTGCTGCTCCCTGGCAGCGAGCTGCTGCTCGCTGCTGGCTTGCTACAGGCAGCAAGCAGTAGTAGCTGCTGCTGGCTGCTGTCGACAGCTGCTCGCTCCTGCTGTTACTGTAGCTGGCGAGCACTACACCTTGCTGCTTCGGCTGCTACAGCCTGCTACTGCTGCTACACGCTGCTGCAGCTGCTGCTTGCCACCGCTGCTGCTCGCTACTACTGCAGGCTGCTGCTACAGGCTGCTGGTGTGGGCTATTGCTGTTGCCAGCTGCTACTGCACGTTGCTGCTGGTGCGGACTGCTGCGAGCTGCTGCTTCTGCCTGCTGCTGCTGCTGCACATAGCTCCTGCTGGCTACTACTGCCACTACTCGTTGCCGTTCCCTACGGCTGTCGCTGCTGCAAACTGCTAGTGCTGCGTGCTGGTGCCAGTCACTTCACCAGGGTGATGTTGCAACGTGCCTCGTCGCCCACAGGTGTCAGACGCGGCCTGCCGCTCACCTCCTCGCATCACGCGTGGGGGTCATTCCTGCCGAAAATATTTCGGTAGCATTTCCCCTAGCCCTGTGGCCGTGGGAAAAACTCTTACACCACCACCAGGAGGGTCAATGCTGCCGGAAAAAATCCGATAGCATTTCCCCTGCACTGGCGCGTATGGGGGTCCCCTGACGTTGTCTGGCACCTGTATGCCAGTCTTCTGCTGCTACTGCTACGCTCTGGCTTTGATACCAAGCTAGAGAACCTAAGCAGCAGGTTGGGGCAGCGGCGTTGTTGATGCAGTGTGCGGGCTTCCACGCTCGTTGCTTAAGTCTGTTGCCCCCTCAGTGTGCTACTCTAGAGTCTTAGTCTGGAAGCTCTGGGTTTGTTACTCAGAAACGTGCGCACCAGTGTTAGCGCCAGAAAGCAGTTAAAAACTGAAAGTGATTGATTAGGAATGAAGAATGAGCAACAATGCGAGACCCCTGCAAGTTCTAGCTCCCCCCCTAGTGTAGAACTTGTTACTCAGCTAACCAGCCAGTCAGAAAATAGACCTACACCTATTTTCTGGCAGGCAGGGTTTTCTCGGTGAGCCCTGCCAGACCCCCGACAGCCCAAAACTTGAGCGTCGTCCGTTTTGCCTGAAAATTGGACCATACCATAATGCCGATGCTGCAAACGTAGTCGTGCGTTCAAAATCAGCTAGAAAAACAGCTTCAAGGAGTTATGGCTGCCGAAACCCAAGCAGTGCCTACGACAGTCAGCGATGCCAAATAGGGCCATACACGAGGAGACATGGACCCTAAGCACCGCATGATGGTGCAGACGCAATGCCACAACCAGACACAGCGCTAGGTGCATGCAGACAGCATCTGCAATGGCAGTGACCGCCGGTGGCCCGACCGCCGAGGAGGCCTGCCGATGGAGCTGAGCGCATCGCCAGAGGGAGGAGGCTCCAGCGAAGGGTGAGTGGGCCTCAGCGTGCATCGGATCCACCGAGCGACACTCCAGCGACGTCAAGTCTCGCCGTCAGTCATCTGCATGCTGATATACACAAGCCGAGAGGACACAGCAGAGTATAATGAGAGATGCACGAAAACCAACACAATGGCCTCGTGTCCCCGCCCTCGCTCGCCCTCCTCGCTCTTGAGAGAAATGGAAAATGAGGGATAGAGCGAGAGCGAGGTGCACACGATACAAGTCAGCGCGAAATCACTTATCGTGTCTTTCACGTGATGATTTTGTGACGACATGTAAGAAACAATCCTTGATTTCGTTCAGGTTGAATTATGAGTTTTGACACTGAGAAACTTGTGTGAACTCACGAGTCCAGGGTAATGCCCTCGTTTCGGACCAAAGACGAGGGGACGAGGTAAAGATAGAAATTGGCCTCCAAAGACTTGAAATGTTTAAATCTCCCTGTACGGGTTGTTGATGACCATTGCTCCCAGAGTGACGCAGAGGGAAAAACCCACTGAGCAAGCCTTGGACACCATTGTGTGAACTTTGACAATTGTTATCGTGTAGGAGATGGAGAGCTGACAAATAATTCTCCACTTTGGAGCAGAATGGGGTTTCTCAGCGAAGTGCGCGTTGATTCAGGTCAAACCGCACCAGGGCTGATGTTATCCGCATTGTGCGCATTGAGTCAGGTCTCTCCAAGAGCTTCTTATTCAAGGTCATTCCGTACATGACCTTGGTTTGGAACAGAGTTTTCCATGGTCCCTTACCCTATCCGGTCAACCCTTACCAATATTGGTGTGCACAGCGTGTACATCTTTGTCTTGTGCACATGTAGATTTGTGTTGCAAGTGTCTTGCTCACAGAGGACCAATGGGACGACAAAGTGGCTCCTCGTGGTTGTCACTGTACCTTTCTTCGATGTCTCATCAGTCGGAGGCTTGGTGATTTTGGGATCCTGATTTGTATTGCATCATCGAGTCGCATGACGCATTATTCTTTGGGGAGATTTTTCCACGCGAACTCCCATTTTTCCGTGTCGAGATCCTTCCAGGCCGTCCCTACCATCGTGTAATGGAGATTCTACACCAGTGTGCAATGTTGTTCCCTGTCTATTAGTGCCAAGAGTTGCTGGTTCCACTGTGTCACCTACGCGTCCACACACACCGGATACTCCCACTGTACCAAGGTCTCCATCTAAGTCTATCCTTCCAAATACTGACCACACATCTGAGTCCACCTCTATAGCCACTGACTCCCCCGACCAAGCGACTAAGTCCACTTCATCAGCTGCTGACTCTGCCACCCAGGCGACAGAGTCTATCACTTTTGTTGCTAACCGAGTTGACCAGTCGAGCAGTTCTCCAACTCCTAAGTTGGTCAATCCAGTGGAGCAACCCCCCGTGTCCTTGCCTCCTTGAGCCCGGCATGTCCACTTGTCTAGTGTTGATCAGACATGTTCACGCACTCCTGGTGGTCATCTTCGTCAACACACCCTAGCATCTCTCCACTAGACATGCATCCTGCCATCACTCCGCCGCATCCGGCCACTACCCTTTGTCCCACGTCCCCAACTTATGCTCTAGTGAGTGAAGGTCCAGGGACGAAGGCCTTGGGTCTGACTGACGTTGCCGTCGTCACAACGGATTTTCATCTTGGATCCAGATCAGCCTATGCCGTGATCTCTCAGGAACATCGACATGTTCTCTGTCTCGCTGTCCTGTGCTCTAGTCAGCCTTGGAACCGCTCATCTGTTGACAGTCATGCCGTCTATCTAGGTATTCAATCCAATGAGCCTCCGTGAGGCGAGGGCCGTTCCTGACGCTGCCAAACGGGATGTTGCTCGCAAGGAGCAGGGGGCCATCAATGAGCATTACATGTACAAGAGGAGAGTGTTGTGATTTGCACGTGCTCTCTCACTAATCTATACTTTGACCTCTCGGCTGGTGTACATGCTTATGCAAACGTATGACTCGATGGACATTGACGACGGTGGGCCCTGAGCGATGAAGGGAATACCACACCATTTTGAGAGACGTGGCTCCCGTCTCCTTGTGTGGGCTCTCCCAGTTGATTGCAGTGTGCGGCAAGCTCCATAAAAAATAGCCACCGACGCTCATGTCACTGACACTCATGGACACTTGCTCTTGGTAGCTTAGAGCCTGCCTAGGTTTTGGCAGCCGTAACTCCAATGTGTGATTTCTCTTGCTCATTATGAGTGCATGAATGCCTTTGTGGTGTGCATGTTGTGGTATGGTCTAGTTTTGAGGAAAAATGGACGACGTCCGGAATGGGGCTATCAGCCCTCTAGTAGGATTCACTGAAGAAACCTCACAGGCTAGAAAACAGTGCAATTTCCTAATTGGTTGGTAGATCGAGTAATTTGCCTGACCGAGGTGGGGACCTAGGTTAGTGTGGGAGGGGTCACACACCACACCTCATTATTGCTGTCAACTCAGTCATTACTCACTTCTTGTAGGTAGCGGCAAGAGGCCGCCTTAAGCTCTCATACACACTAGTCTAGGAAGGAGAGACATCCATGGACGGGGTGGAACAAGAGAGGTGAGAAACGTGGTTAAGAGATCAGGTGAGAACAGCAAGTACGTGAGTAACGAGCAAGCGTGGTCTTAGCCGCAGTTGGCCGGGCCACCCCCTCGAGTGACTCGAAGTGGGGCCCAGTCGCCACCCCGGGGTCGAACCTGACCGGTCGGCAAAACACCGCCGCGATTTCTCACACCTCAGAGCGACTGAGTGTGTGGCCCCATAGGATTAGCAACCCGGGCAAGGGCCAAACAACCTGCATTGCATGCATGAACATAATTCCAGAATCCACACCTACCACGAGCGTGTGTGGTGCATGCATCACCTCAAGTAACTTCTCAAGTTTCAGCCACCGAGTGGCTCACACTCAACCACTGAGAATTGCATGGTTCCATCACAGAGGGGCATGAACATGGCTGGGACCACTCCTGCTTTGCACTCGAACAGCCTGGCTTGGACCATGGCTTCAACGGTTTTCAGTCACCTGCAGTGAGTGAGTGAGTGAGTGGGTGAAGACAAGAGGTTACTTGCGTGTGTGTCAAACACTAACACTCCCCCATAACCCACAGACGAACAGCCCACACAACGTACAAGGATTTACGACGAGTGAAACAAAAACATCACATCAGCCAGGTGGATCACGCAGCAAGCCGACTGCATGCACAGCTGTCTTGGACATTCCACTACTAAGAGCTTTGGTGAGAAAGTCTGCACGCCGTTGACGCGTGTCAACCCAGACAACCTGAACATCTCCTGCAGTAATGCGCTCACGCACAAAGTGATGCTCAATGTTGATATGCTTGGTGCGAGAATGGTGCATGCCATCATGCTCTGCAATTGCCTTAGTGCTCTGGTTGTCGCAGTGCAAAGTGATGCAGCGGATGGGCACGCGAAGCTGCTGCAATAAGCGAGAAAGCCACACACTCTCACACGTACCTGTGCTGAGTGCAACATACTCAGCCTCACTGGAGCTGCGCGCCACGCATCCCTGTTTGCCACTCTTCCATGAGATGGCGGTGCCACCCACAAGGAAGATGTAGCCTGTGCGACTACGCGCATCCGCATCATGGGCCCAGTCACTGTCAGTGTACCCATCAACGACTACAGAGGGCTGGGATCTGTAACACAGGCGGACACGTGCAGTAGACAAGGCGTAGCGAACCACGCGCAGGGCAGCCTCGAGGTGCCTCTGCCGAGGCTGCTGAGAGAACTGGGCCAGAAAATTGACCGAAAAGGCCACATCGGCTCAGGTGGTGGTGGCGAGGTGCATCAGTGATCCAATGTGCGGTAATTGGCAATGTCGACAGTGTTGCCCAACTGAGACGGGTCAGACGACTTCAGCAGACGCTGGCCTGCTGGGGTCATCGGTGTGGATGCTGTGGGGGTCTCGGCAAGCAGTGAGGAGAACCGCTCCCCCAGGCTGCGTATGTACGCAGCTTAGTGCACATGCAGTATCCTGCGTTGACGGTCCCTCTCGAGCTCCATGCCAAGAAACACACGAGCTGGACCCAGGTCCTTCATTTTGTAGACCGAATGGAGGAGGGTCTTCACTGACTGCACAGCTGCTGGACTAGGTGATGCAATGAGGAGATCATCCACGTAGACCAGAATGGCTACGAGAGGCTGTGAAGGTGCACTCAAAAAGAGTGCGGGGTCGACTGAGCTGCGGTGGTAGCCACCTCTCTCTAGAGTGGAGGAGATCTCCAAGTTCTAACAACGCGGTGACTGCTTGAGCCCATACAGTGCCTTACGCAATCGCCAGACATTGTTAGAGCCATCAGTGAAGCTTGGGGGCTGCACCATGTAAATCTCCTCATCAAGGCGACCGTGCAGGAATGCGTTGTTAACATCCATTTGCTCCAACTCCCAGTCATGCTGGGAGACCAGGCTCAAGAGAGCTTGCGCTGAAGTACCCAACGGGCTGAGACGGCTTTGCGGCTAGGTGGGAGGTCCACCAACTCAAACACCTCATGCTCTTTCAAGGCCTTAAGCTCCTCTTGCATGGCCTTTTCCCACAGCTCAGCATCAGCGGCCTCTCTAGCCTGACGCACTGTGGTAGGCTCAGCAGGGAGTGAGGTCAGAGAAGGGAGACCACTCGTAGCAAAACAGGCAGCAACATATCCTGCTACAGATGCATCCAAGGCACTGAGAAACTCATGAGCAACAAGTGCATAGCCCACCGCTGAGCTAGGATGGACTACACTAATGGCGAGACCAAGGGCGCCAAGCCCTGTGGGCTTGGCTGTGGAGCCAACTGTAGTGGGGGGTGCACTGTACCGGGTGCGACTCTGTGACTGAGAGGCATGCGAGACAGAGGTCTGGGGAAGGGCTCAGAGTCTCCCCCCACGGGTGTATGGCTCAGGCACAACTGAAGGTGCCTCTGAAACTAGAGGGGAGACTGGCTCAGAATCAACCAAGGGTGCCTGTGATGGGACATCACAGACAGTACGCTGGGGAGAGAGTGGAGTGGTGCCACCAAACAGTGGAGGGACACTGGCTGGGACGGACGTGGACTCTGTCGACGAAGAGGGTGACGAATGTGGGGTGGACGCCGAAGGCGTATGAGAGGTGGTCGTGTGAGAAGGGCATGGAGAAGAGGACACGGGAGAAGAGGTCGAGCTCGGGGAAGATACATCAGCAAGGTCATAGACAGGAGTAGGACCATGGGGGGGCAAGCTCGAGGAAGACGGACCAGCGAGAACGGAGGCTGGAGTAGACCCACCCCCCCCAAGCCGACGGAGCGAGGACAAGGAGGAAGGGGGAGCGACTCGAGACAATTCGCGAGGAAAAAACTTTGCAAAGAACAGAGCATTGCGGGACTCGACTACCCGGGCGCGATCTGGATCCCAGAAACACCAGGCCTTGGACATGGCCGAGACACCAAGGAAGGTGCACAGGTGAGCGCGCGGACTCAGTTTGCCATCGCGCGGGTCCTCAGGAAGCCAGACAGCGGCAACACAGCCCCAGACATGAGCGAGACGAAGGTCAGCTCTGCGACCGTACCAGCGCTCAAATGGTGTGACATGGCGAGGGAGAGGACCATGCGGAACGTGGTTCCAAACCCAGGTCATGTAGGACATGGCCTCAAAGGAGAAGATGGGAGAGAGTGCCGACTCAGCAAGAAGGGTGCGGACACCGTCAGCTAGGGTGCGATTCCAACGCTCAGACACACCATTTTGTTGGGGAGTGTAAGGAGCGGTGGTCTCGACATGGACACCACGAGAGGAGAGAAAGCAGGAGGTGGGTCCAATGAATTCACCGCCGTGATCACAACGGAAAACACGAAGACGACGACCACACGCAAGTTCGGCCTGGGGAAGCCAGGACTCAATGGTGGGACACGCATCACTTTTTTGCTTGAGAGCAAAGACCCAACGCATGCGAGAGAACTCGTCTCTGAGACAGAGCACATAGCGACCAGCACCGCCAAGTGTGTCATGGGACAGGGGTCCCATGACGTCAGCATGCAATAAGTCGAGAGGGGCAGAAATGCGTGTCTAAGATGTGGAGAAAGGAGAGCGACGCATTTTCCCTTGAGCACAAGAGAGGCAGCCAGGGGGACAAGGGGAAGAGAAAGAGCCGGCATCCAAGCCCTCAGCGGGTAGCGTGTGAAGAAGAGAATCAATGGCGGCAGTGTGGATGTGGCATAAGCGGCGATGCAGCAGCTGAGTTTGAGAAGGTGAGAGAGAGCGAGCAACATGCACATGGGCGGCAGTAGCAGGCGCCGGCGCGAAGGCAGGAACGCGAAACAAGCGATGGCAGCGCGTTCCGTGAAGCAGAATGCGGCCAGAGGTGCGATGAGAGACAGAGGCAATGCCGCGACTGGAGGAGAAGTCCATGCCCTGGTCGTCGAGCGTGGTGACAGAGAGCAGGCTCAGCTCAAGCGATGGAACATACAGGACATCAGGCAAGAATAGTTCCCCCCCAGAGCCAATAAAGCGGACAACACCAACACCATGTACAGGTAGCAGCTGACCAGAGCCAGTGCGAACAAAACGGATAGAACCAACGGGGCCGAGGGATAGAAAGGACGCACTCGACGAGGTCATGTGGTGAGTAGCGCCGGAGTCAAGGATCCAGAAGCCACCGGACGCATGAACGAGAGCGGGGTCACGACTCACAGCAGCAACAGCAACATGCGGGACGAGACGCTGACCACACGCAGCAAGACAACGCGGTAAACGAAGAGATTGCCATTCTCCAATCCACGGCACATCAGCAGGGGGACACCCAAGAACATGACCGGACAACGGACCACGTAACGCCCCATCGACAGCACACGCAAGAGGCTCTGGCCCAGAGCTGTCACTCTCACCTCCCTGATCACGAAGGTGGCGCTGATGGACGGCGTGGAAGAGAGCAGCGTCCAACTGGCGCTCATCGTCTGGAGGGTCAGGGGTGATGATGACTCCGGCGGGCGCGCGACAGGAAGAGTAGGACGAGGGCGCCCAGGGAGGAGCAGCATAGGCACTGGAGGGGGGGCCGTAGAAGACCGGTCGACCATACCCTGGAGGCCACCCCCAGGGGTAAGGAACAGGGGATGGCGTAGCTGCGGTGTGGTAGACAGCTGCTTCAAGGGAGGAAGGGTGGTGGCGGGGTGGTGATGGCATGGGTACGGTCTGAGAGGGGGCTGCCGGTGTGGCAGAACTACCAAAGGAGCGTGCCCAGTGAGCACGCATGGCCGCGGCCAGGCGCTCGTTGTCGGGCGGTGCTGGGCACTTCGGTGCAGAATGACCAGTGGCCCCATAGTTCCAGCACGTGACAGTACTGGAGGAGGTGGAAGAGGAGGTTGTGCTGCCGACGGTGGAGTTGGCAGCTTTTCCTTTGCCACGGCCGGATTGCCCACCGGGACCAGATGCATAAGATCCTCTGATCCGTCCACCACCTTTGCCCCGACCCTTCCCACCACTCCCTTGGTGTGCAAGGGACGAGGCCGGAGAGGTGGGTGCAAGGGAGGAAGAAGAGGATGGGGTAGAGGGAAGAGCTGCGGTCGTGGCGGCAGTGGCTGCACGATGAATGCGCTTGTTCTGGAGGGCACTCCACCAGTTAGTGAGGCGTTGGGAGGTGAACTCCCAAAGGGCACCAATGCCCGGTGGCGAGTCAGCGGGCACAGGTTCAACAACAAGACGCTCAAGTTCAGAGGCTTTCACCTCCCTGAAGATGTCGGACAGCTCGGGTATTAGGCCGTTGACAATGGACAGAACGGCGGACAGATGCCTAAGGGCAGCTTTGCCGAGGTCCTTCAGCAGACGAAGACTACGAGCTCAATAGGCGTCCGTAGTCTCATCAGCATGCATGGACAGAGTGTTGAACTGGACAGTCAGCACGCTCTGTGCAGCGTGACCAGTGACATTGGTGCAACGCTTGATGAGTGCATAGGCACCAACAGGGTCAGCGGGTGTGCAACGCGCTGTGTCAGCATTCTAAGACCCGATCTCATTAGTATGGTTGTCAGGGCCAGTACGAATTAGTGCACGGACAGCGCGCACAGACTGAGCATCAGTGCGAACAAAAGGGGGTTGAGCAGCAGGATTAGGCAGGTGGTAGTGTTCCCAAAGCTGCTCACCTTGCGCCCAAGCGCTGAAGCGAACCTCCCAGGACGTGAAAGAGAGATTAGAGGTGAAGTGAGGTGGTGTGGAGTCAAAGTCTGGCTTGCGGTGCGCAGGCTGCACAAGGGCTTTAGCAGCAGCGGCGCCTGCAACGGCTACAGCTGCCACGGGGTCATAGCGCTTAGAGCTAGTGCTGGTGGATGCGGAAGCGGGGTTGGAAGAGAAGGCAGCAGCGATGTCAGTAGTAGCAGAAAGCGCAGGCGTGGAGCGTAAGACAGGCTGCAGACGGTTGAGGACAAGGTCGGCGATGTAGTCTGCATATGTGTCCTGATCGCCCTGCTCGGCACGCAATTTGTCTTCAGCGACACGC
Source organism: Penium margaritaceum (assembly GCA_023375785.1). Taxonomy (NCBI): domain Eukaryota; kingdom Viridiplantae; phylum Streptophyta; class Zygnematophyceae; order Desmidiales; family Peniaceae; genus Penium; species Penium margaritaceum. Next base: position 88,500 of record SZWC01008643.1, read on the forward strand.
TGTGCAGTGAGAGTTGCTTGGAGAGCTGCGCGCTCTTTGCGCAGCTCTTCCTGCAGTGCCGTATACTGATTGTCGTCAACATGCATGACGTGCGATGCAAGAAGCTGACAAGATTTTTCGGGCAGAGTTTCCCTTGCCCCAGTGGGCGTGGAGGGATAAGAGTGGGTCTGTGATGGTAATGCTGCACAGCCAAAGGAGTGAAGGTGCAAGGAGACACAGAGAGCAAAGGAAGAGAAGGCAAGCAAGCTCCAAGTGGTGGGAGAGTGGTTGCTCACCCAGTCTAGTGGTGCAGACTAAACAAGGGAGACAGTGCTGCGGCAGCTGATGCCGCAATGACTGCTACAGAAGAGGAAGCGGAGACAATGAAGCAGGCAACTCCAGTGACGGCTACACCAGTGAGGGCTGATACAGTTGCTGCAGCTGTGACTAGGAAGCGGACCTGAGGGCCAAAGGGTGAGGATGCTGCAGCAGTCGACACCTGAGCGGTAGAGTTGCGAATGGAGGTGACTGCTCTGGAGAGTGATGTGGCCGCCGAAGCTACTGCGGATGCAATGGAGTCAGCTGCAGCTGCAATCTGAGTGGCGATGTTGACAGTGGCTGCAGCAAGAGGGCCCTGATCAACCGCTGTGGCGGTGTAAGTGTCAATCGCCCGCCCGGCTGCGGTGGTAGCAGGGGCACGTGCCGCACGGGCCGTGGCCGCAAAAGTGGACGCAACAGCCGAGCTAGAAACAAGCGGAGTCTCTAGCACTGAGAAAGTGTTAGAGGATACAGGGACGGGTGCCGCTGACTGCGACGCTGCCGGTGAGACAGTGCGGTGGGCAGAATCCTCTGTCCGCTGTCTAACTGTTGCTTCCACAGTTGGTGCTGCCCCAGAGTGGGCGGCACAAAGACGAAGACTCTGCTGACGGGTTCAATGAGCAACAGGTGAGCTTACAAGTGATGCAGGACGACGTTGCTCACGTGGTGGCCCAGTGGCTGGTGCGTTCTGCACCGTTGGAGAATCGTCGGATGTGGACTGGCAGTAGGCCGCGTACTCCGCGGCGTCGGTATGCGCAAAGTGCTCCGCGGGGTCGTAGTCCTCGCCCGGGTGGTAGCCTGGGCTGTGACACCGGTTGCAACGTTCCCACGCGCGCAGCTGCTCCGCCTCGTAGCGCGCGAGTATCTCGTCCGTGCGTGCTTGCTCGCGCCAACCCCTTGGTGATAAGGGGATAGGCTCTGACTCCGGTGGTGAAGCCAGGGCGGTACTTCACGCCACAAATGCGGCTGCCGATGTGACTGTGAGGGTACAGACGAGAGAGGCGCCCGGTGCAAGAATGCACGCGGGCTCGGCAGCGGCTCCGAGATGCGGGGCAGAAGAGGCAGCTGCAACAGTGGGAGAGGCAAGAGGCCTGAGCCCACATAGACAGAGATTGTCAAGGAGCTGCTGCTGCGGGAGAAGAGAAGAGAGCCGCAAGGATCCGAGAGTGGAGAGCGGGGTTCGGGATTAGGTTGAGCAGCACCCTTAGCCTAAAGAGGCGACGGTAGAGGGGTGCCGTTGTGAGGCATCACATGGTGTGGTGCCACGGACCGAGGGTGCGAAGAATGAGCACCGACGACATGACGTCGTGGCACCCCCTCGGCGTCTCTATTCCACAGGTCCTGAATCGATGGAGCAGAGGGAGCGAACCCTCCTGCTCTGATACCAGTAGGTAGCGGCAAGAGGCCGCCTTAAGCTCTCATACACACTAGTCTAGGAAGGAGAGACATCCATGGACGGGGTGGAACGAGAGAGGTGAGAAACGTGGTTAAGAGATCAGGTGAGAACAGTAAATACGTGAGTAACGAGCAAGCGTGGTCTTAGCCGCAGTTGGCCGGGCCACCCACTCGAGTGACTCGAAGTGGGGCCCAGTCGCCACCCCGGGGTCGAACCTGACCGGTCGGCAAAACACCGCCGCGATTTCTCACACCTCAGAGCGACTGAGTGTGTGGCCCCNACACACTAGTCTAGGAAGGAGAGACATCCATGGACGGGGTGGAACGAGAGAGGTGAGAAACGTGGTTAAGAGATCAGGTGAGAACAGTAAATACGTGAGTAACGAGCAAGCGTGGTCTTAGCCGCAGTTGGCCGGGCCACCCACTCGAGTGACTCGAAGTGGGGCCCAGTCGCCACCCCGGGGTCGAACCTGACCGGTCGGCAAAACACCGCCGCGATTTCTCACACCTCAGAGCGACTGAGTGTGTGGTCTTGTAGGATCAGCAACCCGGGCAAGAGCCAAACAACCTGCATAGCATGCATGAACATAATTCCAGAATCCACACCTACCACGAGCGTGTGTGGTGCATGCATCACCTCAAGTAATTTCTCAAGTTTCTGCCACCGAGTGGCTCACACTCAACCACTGAGAATTGCATGGTTCCATCACAGAGGGGCGTGAGCATGGCTGGGACTCTTGCTTTGCACTCGAACAACCTTGCTTGGACCATGGCTTCAACGGTTTTCAGTCACCTGCAGTGAGTGAGTGAGTGAGTGGGTGAAGACAAGAGGTCACTTGCGTGTGTGTCAAACACTAACACTTCTAACCGCTGTGTTGACGCTAACTTTTGAGTGTGAGCTCCCAGCTGAGTAACTTTAGTTGCTTAGACACTAAATCTGGGCGCAGCAAGCCACACACTTCAGTCCAATTGTGTGAGGCGGTGTAAAACAGTTCTGCCCAGAATAGTTCATCATCATTTCAAGCTCTGAGAAGCCTTCACTACACGACACTATGTGACACTCACACATCTCAAAACCCATGCACAAACACACTGGACCATTCGTAAATGCCCAAAAAACTCACATTATATGTTTTGTGAGTAAGCACAAGAGGACTACAAAAGAGGGGACTCTCCAAACATTGTTGAATGCAACACCTTCATTTGTACGTTATTTTGATGGCTACGACTCTACTCACCTCCCATTTGCATGAACCTTTCATATCTAGCTTCATGGGTGAAGCACGCTCCCTAGTACGCTCTTACAATCCTACTCCTGGCTAGGAACCTCTGCCAAGTTGCCATATCCTACTGTATCCTCCTGTATCCTACTGTCACAATTTATCAGTGAAACCTTTTGGGTTCGGAAAAAAAAAAAGTTTTTGTGACGCATCGGAAAAGAAAAGGTGTCTGCTTGGACTTACTTTCCCGCTGGTTCGAAACTGTTGTTTGAACCTTGGTTTTGATTATGCGGCATCCGCCAAAATCGTCTGCGCGTCAAAGCGAGGCCATCGCACGCGCTGAAGGCATCCCTTGTACGCTCGTGATCTGCTCGCGTTATGAGGGATTCCATGGTCTGGACCATCGCGGTCAAAGCTGCAATAGTTGAACCAGACGTGATTCAAGAGATACATGTAACCAGTGTGTCGACTCAGGTACAAAAGACTGTGCAAGTTGACAAAAGAAAGTAAACATTTTCATCGTCACGTTAGTGTTTTTGGCGACCAATTTCAAAACTCCGCCATTAACTAGAGGCGGTAGGGCACTGTATAGATCACCAACATTCGATACAGCTACCATGCAAGAGAAACCAACACATCATGGCTGTCAATCCTTTGTAAAGTTTCGTGAGAGAGAGGTGTGCGACAGAAAGTCGCATGATAGAACTTGCTTGACATTTCTGCAAGAAGCAACTGCAAAGCGCAAGGGCAGACTAAAACACTACCTCCCCACCATGGTAGCGCTTGTTGCAGAAGAGGTGTGCAACGAAAATGCCACGTGAAGCTCCAATAGCAACACACTCCACACTTCTACAGCGGAGGATGCTCCCACAGAGTTGAATGCAAACAAACGGCACCATGAATTGCTAAGTCTTAGGGCCATCCCCACCTCCCTCCACCATTTCTGCTCTCCAGTGCCAACAGTCAGCGCGCAAGATGTGGGAGTCAACGTCAAAGGTAGAGAGAGGAAGCCGACTCCCTCTCTGCTCTCCAAAACAACTACGGTGGCTTTCACTAGGTTGGCCCCTCCACCGCCGACGCCCTCCTTGGCCATGGTGGCTCTCACAGGAAGGACCTTCTGCATAGGCAGAAGCTCTTCTCTTGGCAGACGAGTCCAAGACCATGCTCGCATGCTGCCCTGCTCCTTGCACCCTCTTTCGCTTCCAACGTCAACAATGGCTGCACGATCTCTCCATGCCACTCCCACCCTGCTGCTACTCATGCATGATGACTTGTGCATGTCAATTCGTGCATGATGATGTCTGTAGGAGCCCATGCCGGGCACCAGCACGCCGCGGCAGGGGGGTTGGAAGTAGGGGGGGATTCTCCAACTCATTTTCAAAACTGTCTTTGTGCGAGAAGGATCACTGGCTGCCCAGCTCCTCCACCATCTTCGCTTCCAACGCCATCCGCTGCCGCACAAGCACGCCGTACTTCTCCCAGACCTCCGCCGACCCCGGGGCCGCCGCCTCCGTGAGGCTTGTGACTGTGGCTGCAGCAGCGTTGCTGCCGCCGCCATCAGACCCTGAGGACTGCTGTTGTGCTAAGACGTCCGCAAACGGGACGAAGTGGCCGGAGGTGTGGCAGGCGTATGCGTGCATGGCCCGCAGCGCAGCGCCGCATGATGCCGAATCTGCCACAACAGCGTCCGTGCGCGCATGATGGATTGCATGGTGAGTGTGTGTGTGTGTGTGTGTGTGTGT
>SZWC01008644.1:6039-22068 GCA_023375785.1 Penium margaritaceum
CCCCCCCACCACGTCTACCTCCTCCCCGTTCACCCTTCCCACTTCGCCCTCCAGACAGCTCCATCCCCCGTCCCGTGGTGTAGCCCGCGTCGCCAAATCACTGCGTGGCCTCCATGCACCGAGAGCTGCCGAGCGGCTCGCTCATGCCGCCTTGTGCAGCGTTCGTCGGCCAGCACACGGGGGGGATTTCCTTCCGGACACTCTCCTTTCCGAGTTCCTCCGTGTCCGCCAAATTCCGCCAAACGCGACCTGCGGTTGCCGGCCTCCAAAATTCATTCCTCCGTCTCCAACACCCTACCCCGTGTCCAACCTAAACGATTCACGTGGGCACCAGCGACGGGGCTGAGTACAACAGCGGACCAGTGATTACCGCGAGACGCCAAAAATCGCCGAATATTTTGACAATTATTGGCGGAAAACCACATATAATGCCACAACTGAACACCATAATTGCCGCCTTTCTCTCAAAAGAATCATCATGAAACCAGACATTCCAGCAAAACCCCAACCCATGCTTCACAGGCGGAAGTGTAACTTTTTGTCAGGTACACTTGACCACATTAGTTACAGGATCCTTGTGTGATTCCGAAATGAGCAGTGAGCACACCTCGATGACAAGTGTCGAGAGGTCAAGTGCATGTAGAATCTGGAATTCTACGTCGAGAAAAACGTGGACGATTGAATCGTTTTTCAAACACAAGTTGTGGGGGGAAAGACAATTCGAGGAATGGGGAAAGTTATTCATTTGAAATAGGAAATGAGTGTACTTTGATGACAAGTGTCGGAATTGTCAAGCGCAAAGAATAACAAAAACAAGAATGGGTCATACTTGGGGTCATGCTGTTACACAGAGTGGAACGTATGTGGTCCACACAAATAAGGTGTTGGGCAAGAGACAATTCGAGGATTTGGGACAAATGGATACTTTGTATTAAGCAGTAAGTGTACTTCAATGACAAGAGTGGAGTGAGTCGAACACATACATAGAACGCCGAGAAGGAGAATGAGGAATATGTTTGCTTCTCGATGCTCGAGCCTAGCAATGCGTGCGAGGTTGCGCAGTGAGTGGCTGCTTCGAGAAGCTTCGTCGAGAACTTGGGGGCTTCAACAATATCGAGTTGCGGCTTTACAAAAGTCAAGCGTCGTAGAGAAGGCGATTGATCAATATCAACACATCGATATGGTTCGTGACACTTCTATCCACCTTTCTCCAAGGTAGTCAAAGTAGATAGAACCTTCAGGAAAAAAACATCGCATGTCAGGGCAAGTGGCCAAAATGCCCTCACTCGATCGACATAACAATTAAGAGGTCGTCGCATGGTGGCCCATAAATGTAAGAAACGAAGTGCCCACTCGCAAAGTTTAGGGACTCCTGTATGCCACGGACATAACACTTCCCCCCTTTTCTTCGCAAAGACCCAGCGTGTTGGCAGACTTAGGCCTGTGACCTCGATCATTCGCGTTGATCATTTGATCGATGCCTCTTATCGCGCGGTGTCCTAGCCGTGAAACTTGACTAGATACTCGGTCAGTTTTCCACGGCGTCGATGTCCAAGGATATCTTCAATGACTTACAATGGATCTCCGTCCCTTGTACAAGGGGTGAAGGTACGATGTTTGTGCCGAGGAAGTTCAATTTGGGGTCCCAGTGGTGCTTCAGCTTACTGATGTGGAAAATGGGATGAGTCGTCATGCTCTCAAGCATGCAAAGTCAGGCGATTTTTGTATTTGTTGAATCTAAAGCAATCCCAACCATCAAGGGTTGAGCTTCGCTAAGTCTTGTACTAGGAGTTTGATATTCGCTGGGCCAAAGAGGTCTCGATCCCCAGCGCCTGAAAAGGTCATCGCTTTGATGTCGGTCGGCGCCTCACTTCATAGTTGCTTGCGCTTGTCTGATGTGTTTCCTCCCAAACGCTTGAAAAGTCCATGAGGTCAATATGAACCGCGAGAGTATTGTTCTGATTCTGTAATCCTACGGTTGTGGCCAGAATTCTATCGTAGAACACTTCAAATGGAATTTTACCCATTTCAATGAAAGTGGTGTTGTATGCAAGTTTGGCGGTTAGCAGTTTGCCTGCCAAATCAGTGCCGTGCGGCTTGCATAATGTGTGGAGAACGTTTTTGGAATTCGATTGGTCCGTTTCGTTTACCCGTCTGTTTGAAGATGGTATGTTGTTGATAGATGGATCCGACTATCATAATGAGTCAACGACTCGTGCAAAAAATGGCCAGTGAAGCAGCCGTCTCTCTTGCTGATGATGGTACGTGACACCCTATGCAGCTGTACCATCTGATTTAGAAACAGACACGTTTTTCTTTTTGTGGTGACGGTTTTCATCGTCGGAATGAAGTGCGTCATTTTAGAAAACCTGTCCACGACGAAGATGGCGTCTTAGCCCTCAAGGGTGGTGGGAAACCCGTCACAAAATCCATCCTGATGTCGACCCAATGTTATGTGAGGTCTAGGAAGGGATTGGAGTAGACTGGATGGCCTCGTGTGACAAGATTTTTGTCTCTGATAGGTGTTATACGATCTGCAGAAGGCTGATATGTTACTCTACATCCTGTCCTACCAATACCATTATGCCAGTTTCTTAAGCGTCTTGTCCTCGCCGAAGTGTCCACCTTGACCAGTGTCGTTCCATTCCTCCAATAACATTCTTGGTAGCTCCTTATTTGATGGAATGACAACTTGGTTAGTGAACCGTCGTCGCTAGTAGGGGACGTTGATCTTGAATTTGAATTTGTCATACCAGCCAAACTCCTCGTAACCCTTCGCTGACAGCCTCACGAGGTACCCATCTCGTTTGATGAGGAACGCATTGATCTCGGCCATCACATCTGGTCCTCAACTTACAGCATCCACTGGAATATGTTTTCAAGGTTGGTACTTGATGTCGTAGTCGAAGTTGGACTCGAGGAACTCCTTTCATCAAGCTTGTCGACGGCTGAAATTTGGCTGATTCGTGAGATATTCTAAAGCATGATGGTCGGTGGAGACGATGCATCGTCGGCATTCCAAGTAGCACCGCCATGTCTTGAATGTGTATATGACCACGAGTATTTGCTTTGTGTGTACTACATAGGTGAGCTCTGGCCCGCCTAGTTTCCTTGACATATACACCATCTTTTCTTCTCCCTCACCGTTGTCTTGGAGAAGAACGAATTTGACGACTTGAGCACACATGTGAGTGGCCATGATATAATCCACGGATGGATTTTCCAATCTTAAGGATGGCGCCAAAATCAGAGCGTTTCTAAAAGAGTTGAACACTTCTTGTTCACTATTCTCCCAATTCCACTCACTGGTTTTCTGGGTGAGATCGGGGAGAGGTGCTGAGGCTTGGACATAGTTCTTAACTCATCAATGATAGTAGTTTTGGAAGCTCAAAAACACTTGGACATTGTGAATGTTTGTGGACTTTGGCCAATCAACAATCGCCTCTGCTTTTCTTTGGTCCACGGTTCTAACGGGCCAGAACCTCCAGCTCCTGCACTTAGGTCGTCGTCGAAGTTCGCAGAATGGCGTCCAAAGCTCGCTCGAGGGGTTATCCCCTCCGCATGACTCTGGGGGCAATCGTCATCAATGACTCGTGTAGGGAGACTTGAAGAATTCAAGTCTTCGGAGGTCCATTTCTGCTTTTACCTCACCCCCTGGTTCTGGGTCTGAAATAAGAGGGTGTTACCTTGAACTCGTGAGTTTGCACAAGTTTTTTGGTTTTGAAACTCGCAGTTTTTCCTAAACAGACTCGAGTTTCAGTTTTGACGCATCGACACGAGATCGTCGCTTGCGAGGCACGATCGATGATTTCGTGCCGATTTTTCTCGTACGCTCCTCTCGCTCCTTACTCTCACCATCGCTCCCCCTATCCTTCGTCCTCGCTCGCTCGCTTGCAAGGAGGGCGTGGGGGGCGAGGGCATGAGGCCACGAGGCCTCGCCCTCAAGGCCCTCGCGGACCCTCAGCCGCCGATCAGGCTGAGACCGCGATCGGCGGCTGGCGGCCGGCCGGTCACTTGGCCAGCCGCAGGCCATCCAGCCGGCCGGCAGCTGGCTTGCCGGCGGCCAACAAAGTGCTGGCCGTTGGCTAGCCCTCGCCGACGCGAAGGGTGGTGCGCAACCACCCTTCACTTCAGCGAGGAGGGAAGGCCGAACCGGCCCTCCCGCTACATTCCTCCCCACTTGTTTTGAACCGTCTCTGTTCATGAACAACAAGCAGGATTGTCAGATAGTGATTCATCAACATTGTGAAAGAAAATTGATAACTTCAATCACAAGCTAAACATGAACACATTCTTAGCACTTGGACCTAAGTTGCAGCTTGTGGTTCGGCACGGCTATCGGCCTCCTCCCTTTAGGCTGGAGCGTCCGCGCAACAACCATGTTGGGCGTCCCCAATCTCCTATGATCGCAGTCCATGAATGCCACCCTGCGGGAATGTTGTTCACTTTTTCCGCGTTTATGTGGTGCCCTTGACACCCGTCGATCTGTGCGAGGTGCCCACCTCACTCCAATACTCGTTGACCACCCCTGTGGACAACCGAGATTTGAGCTCCCATGAGTTATGTTCATGTCCACATCCGGCCCAATGAGCAAAGTATTCCCCAACAACCTACAACCGGAGTGTACGCTCTCGGTGCTTGAGTAGACTAAGAACGTCGTATTGGCCGTTAGCAGCAAGGACTACCGGTGGTGGCTCAACGGTTCCCTTTGCCACGTGTAGAGCCAACAGGCTCACATTAAACAGGTCATATATCTTCATACTCGGCGGAAGCAGCAATCGGTATGCCACTGGCCCAATGCGTGCAACGATGGGAAACGACCCAATCCACCTTGGTAAAACTTTTTGCGCCCCTGGCGATTTCAGCCGAAGATTCTTAGTGCTAAGCAACACTTTGTCAATGATGTCAAACAAGACCTCATAGCGAATTTTGTCGGCATATGCCTTTTTTCGTTGTCGAGCAGCTTGAAGGTGACCTTTCGCCTCGTGTAACAAGGAGTTTATGCGCTCGACAAAGGCTTGAGCAGAAGGAACTTGTCCTTGTGTACTCCCACTCTTCATCAATGAAGAGGGCACCACTAGATGCCGACCACTATGCAACACTGATAGTGTGAACTGTGAAGAATCGTTAACCGAGTAATAAATTACAAACTCTACCGGTAGTGGGAATTCATCCCAGTCATTCATGACAGGGCCCACATGCATGCAGAGCATTTGTTCTAGATTGTAATTCATGCGCTCCGTTTTTCCGTCAGTTTGAGGGTGAAACACCTTCGACATTTGCGACTCGCTGCCAAAGTACTCGTGCATGTTTTGCCATACCTTGTATGCAAATCTTCTATGGCGATTGGATATGATGCGCAATGGCAAGCCATGGTACTCTACGATAACCTCAAAGAAGAGACAAGTGGTCTTCTTTGTGTTTACATCAGTGGTTGTAGTAATGAAGCGTGTCATTCTTGTCAAAAGATTCACAACCACGAGTATTGTATTGTGGCCACAGGCCATATTCGGAAGACCAGTAATGAAGTCCATGCTGACGCAATTCCATGGAGTCCCAAGAATAGGAAGTTGTTGGAGGAGACCCGCACGCTTCTTGCTACTAGCCTTATTCCGAAGACATGGGTCGCATGTCATGCAAAACTTACAGATATCGACATTCCATCCTGGCCACCAATAATGGTCCGAGAGTGCCTGTCCGGTATCTTGAGGTCCCACATGACCTACGAACGGCGGTTCATGGAACTGGGAGATGACCTTCGCTCGATGGTCTTCCGATTCTGGCACAACAACATGTTCTCCGTGTCAAATTTCTCCTGCGGCCTCCACCAATCCGTACTTGTCTAGATTTTGAGAGTCTTGAAACCAAGAATCCACACAATATCCGATCTGGATTCTGTTGACAAAAGTGTTTTTGTGGATAACATCTTGAGGTGGTTGCCGCAGAGGTGCATGAGGCTCTCGTGTCTACACGGTTGTTGTCATAATGGCCATAAAACACCCACTGACCTTAGTGGTTGCTTCAATCTCCACAGGTTGTTGGCTTAGTGGATCGGCCACATTGATGCATCCTGGTCGATGTTTGCATGTGAACGAGAATCGACTCATGTATTCGCTCTAACGCGCCTGTCGTCTTGACACGTCCGGTTGTGTTTGAAGAAACACCAATGGGTTATGGCCAGTCATGACCGTCACTCCCCCTTCAGCACCCTCGAGGTAGCAACGCCACATATTGAAATCATGTACTGCCACAAGGAGCTCTTGATCCCCAAACGTATACCACGTTTCTGCGAGGATGAGCTTCCGGCTCTCATACGCCACGGGATGACCGTTCTGCATGAGGACGGCTCTGAGCCCTACTACCGACGTATCACATCAAACCTCCCACGGTTGCGATGGATCCAAAAGAGCTAGGGCGGGCACTATGGATAGAAGCTCTTTGACTTTGGAAAAGGCGTTCTCGTAATCAGATGTCCATTCCCAATGCACATCTTTTTGCATGAGCCTGGTTAGCGGGGCTACCAGGGTCAAATATCCTTGCAGAAACCATCGAAAGTAGGTTGCAAGACTGAGAAAAGAAAGAATCTGTCCAACATTTTCTGGGCGTGGCCAGTCCACCACGGCTTGGACCTTTTGTGGGTCGACACGGATAGTGGTCTTGCCAACAATGTGTCCATGGTATTCGAGCTCATCTTTTTCAAACTTGTACTTGCTCAATTATGCATAGAACTTCTGTTCCCGAAGGATCGCGAGGCCTTCGCGCAGATGTTCTATGTACTCTTCCATGGATTTGGAGAAAACTAGGATGTCTTCCAGGTAAAGCAAGACAAACTGACCAAGGTACTTGGTAAACGTTTGGTTCATTTTCCTTTGAAGCTTGCCGGGGAGTTCGTTAGCCCGAATCATAACACTCGAAACTGATAGTGTCCCTTGTGCATTCAAAACGCAATTTTGGGCACATCATCTTCCGTGATGCGGATTTGATGGTACCCCCGAGACAAATCCAAGGATGAAAACTGTATTCCACTTAGATTTGGTCAAACAGTTCCTCAATCCGTGGTAAAGGGAATCGATTTTTCATTGTCAGTTTGTTCAGTGCATGGTAGTCTACGCACATCCATAAACCACCATCCTTTTTGTTCACAAAAAGGATCGGCGCACAGTACAACGAGCTACTTGACTCAATCCACCCCTTTTCAAGGCACTCTTTGATTTGGCGTTCGGCCTCTCGCCTTTTCGCTGGACTAACATGATACACTGTTCTAAATGGAGGAGTCGCCTCCGTTTGCAGTGGAATCGTGTGGCCCATATGTCATTCCGGCGGAAGTCCAGTCGATGGGTCTTGGAATACATTCGAGAACTCCGCCAATAGATATTTGATCTCTTGTGACGTGTCTTCCTTCATGTCTTCCTCCACTTTATGCTGTTGGGCTAAGAAGTATCAACAACCTTGTCAAATACGTCTATTGACCTGCATCGCAGACAACCTGGCATGGACTTTGAGTCAGGTCGGTGACAATTCCGTACTCGGAATCAACGCAAAGCGAGGCTGTCCTTTTTGCAGGAAGAAACTCTAAGATTAAAAGCACATTAGAGCCTTGTTTTCACGGAGCCAGAGATCACCTAGGACCACGTCAAATAGGTGAAGAAGGTTGAGTACCTTCAACGTGACACTCAGTGTGTACCCTTGATTATAAGTTTTTTTCTTTACAGGTACTGATCACGGGTACTGTATGGTTGTCAACGACGACAACTGCGCCATTGGATGGCTCCTACTTCAGGCCAAACTGTCGGGTAAAGCCAAGGCTAGCAAAGGAGTCATCTCCTCCAGCGTTAGCAAGTACGTTTATGGGAGCACCAGCTAGGTGTCCTTTGAACTGCATCGTCATGTTACCTCCACTCTTCCGAGTGAATACGCTCGACGACGGCAAGCCGAGTTTTGTGATAAACACGGAATCGGTACAACGGGCGCTGCAACTCCCATGATTCACCCACTTGAGTCCACATGTTGTGGGAACGTGCAAATTCGGCTAGCACCTTCCAGTCCTTAAATGTGACTGGGTCGAAATCGTCGACCACAGGTATTGCGAACGTGATTGAACTAACTGCTTTTAGGGTGTTTGCTTCAATCACTGCATCGCACAACTCTTGCATAGTAGTTCGTGTCACCACCACAAAGCATGTTCGATCACGCATCTCATTCAAAAACATGGCGGCTAGGAAGCATAGAATGCGGTTCAACAAGAGGGGAGAAAACATCACAGAAGTTTGAACTCGTCAAAAACTAAAATTGTTTAACATCCTCGTCTGAAAACATGAACCCACACTTGTGATCCAATTTTACCCCTGTCTGGTTCCCACTAACGCCACTCAGGGATGGGGAAAGCCCGCACCACGGCCCTACCTGTTTCCACGGCCGGGTCCAATGTCGCGACCGGGGCCTTGTCCATGGCCTTGTCCGCGAGGTACTGCTGCTCCAGCAGCGCTGCGGCCTCTTGTCCACCACCAGCAGCTTCAGGGCACTGAGCCTTGAAGTGGTCCGGCTGCATGCACTTGTGGTAGAGCCCATCGCGGAAGGCTGTGTTACGACGCTCACGCTCCGCCTGCAGCTCGTCATTGTTGCGGCTGCGCTTTTGGTTTAGGGTCTTGTGCCCGCTAGTCTTCTTGACTGGAGGGTTTACGGGCTGCTTCTCCTTGGCCGCGCCCCGCTGCCAGGTTGCTCCTCCAGCCCCCACAACGTCCATGCACATATTGCGGCCTTGCTGTGCATGCGCGCTCGGCCGTGCGTCCGAGTATTGCTTCAGGTTCGCCAGATACAGTTCACTCATGTAGTCCCACAACGCCCTTGAGCTTGTCCAAGCCTAGCTGGTTGTGATTGTGGTGGTCTTGTCCTTCAGTTTCTCGTTGGCAAGACCTTCATGCAAGTACTCCAACACCATGCACTCCGGGTACTTGAACGTCTGAGTCCCATCGACCTCGGTGAAGATTTCAGCTTCCTTCAGGAGTGCGTTAAACTCGCTCAAGTAGGCTTTGAGCGAGCTACCCAGCAACCTGAAGACCTTGATCTTGTGGAAGGCACGCTGCACATCCTCACACTGGGTGTACTTCTTATGCATGATCACGTAGAAGGCCTCCCACGGCATGGGCTGCCAGTCGAGGTGTGGCAGCTGTGCACTCACTGCTTGACCTCATACTTGAAGAGCTTGTCTTCAAGCCACGTCGTGGCAAGGTCGCTCCACTGACTAAGTAGAGCCTTGTGGACATGTAGAACTTTCTCCATGCGATTGAGCTAGTCCGTCAGCTTCACGCCCTTCCGGAAGATCTCCACACTATAGAGGAAGGACGTGTTTATGACCGGCCCCAAAATCGTCGAGGTAGGAAAGTCATCGCTGCCGTTGAAAGTGGCATCATCACCTTTGATGCGCTGCGTTTACTGCTGTATCTGCACCTGGGTCACACTCTGCAATGCCTTGTCAAGGTCGTGACATCGGCGGCTTCCCTCATGTGCGACCAGGTGCTGCAGCTGGCGATCACGGTCAAGATCTGTTATGCTCTGCCCGATATGGGCCAGCACGTTGGCAAATGCAAAATTGAGCTCTGACGTTGTCAAAGCATCGATGATACCCTCCAGGGCCTCATGTTGTCCGTGCACCTTTACCCACTGCAGGAGGGTACGGTTCGCGTACACGCCTCCAAGGAGCCCCACCTTCCGGAGGAGACTGCCGTCAGTGACGACGCTCGAGTGGGGGCTGGTTTGCCCCATTGTGGCCACACTGTAGGAAGGGGGTTCTGCCCCCACTCCTCCGGGTGGTGCTGTACCTCCACCATCGGTGGTGATCTTGAGTCGGGCTGGCCAACTTGGCAAGTCTTTGGAGGTCATCGCAAAATGCCTTCACGGTGACGTCATTCGGCTCGTTCTCACAGGAACTTCCCACGTGGCTGCTTTTGGCGCCTTTGTTGCTCTTGGCAGCCTCGCTGTTGTCGGCAGCTTCGGGTGATGCGGCGAGCGCATCACCCTTCTCAAGCGATGGGCTCGAGTTTGCCGCACGACGATGGCGATGATCGCGATCCTCGTCGCCTTTGCCATCATCAGCGTCATGCTCTTCGTCGGGGTCCCCGTCTGGGTGATCCTCCTCCAGCGCGTCATCCATCACGTGGGGATCGTCCACGTGCGTGTCGGGCACTTTTCTGGCCTTCGCACGCTTCTCGGTGTCGCCGAGGTTGGTGCTGGTTGCCTTCGGCAGTATGGTTGCCTTAGGTTTGGTAACCGTGCTCACCGCAGCCGCTCCCAAAATTTGGATTCTACCAAGGGCATGTAGTGAGGCCGTCACCACCTTGCCCTTGTTGGTCTTGGACGGTCCGGCACTTGCCATCTCGTCGCCCGTACAAGTAGTGATGGATATGAGGGTGCCACAAAGTGACAAAAGCAGGTTACTTGATAAAAAGTCTCCTGGTGCAAGAGTTGCATAGAGGATGTCTCACAGGTACCAACGCACTTTACGAAACTCAATTCGGAGTCTGTTTGAGTGAGATATAGATTTCTAAAGTTTGGAGATCATGGGTCGGGTTCAAGTGACGACCTGAGCACTTTGAGCTCAAAAGGCGGCAACATTATTGACCAGGACAGCTGAGAGCGGCCTTCAGAGAGAAAAGCCGGCTGGAGGTCCTCCAGGAGACTTCAAAGAAGGAGCAGTCTTTGATTGTTGGTCGTGCAGGTCGTGTGAGACATGAATCTGATTTGTGACAAGGTGACTGCCGCTCATCCCGCTAGGTTAGGAGAGTGTGCTAGAGGGTAGACTTTGACAGGGTGTATCTCAGTGCTCCCTAAAGCAAATGAGGCACATAAGGGCCTGTTAGAAAGCTGTGATTACATAAAATCTCACACAAGAGTTGATTTAGACATTCACATTCTCTGTATACCTGAACTCCTTCAACTGGAGCAACAACATGAAGATGGTGCTGATGGATAAGGGACTCTGGAACCATTTGAGTGAGGAGGAACCAGCTCAGTCCTCTCTCTTGCCTGGTGAGGCCCGAACTCACCGCGAGAAGCATGACTGCGCCCTTGCCACCATCTACCTCTACCTTGCCGAACGGCAACAACTCCTTGTCCGCGGCATCCTCACGCCAAAGGAGGTTTGGGAGAATCTTGAGTCTTCTTATGCATCCAAGCCAATCCTCATGAATGTGCAGCTATGTCGTTGCTTTCAAAATGTAAAGATGGATGAGTCTAGATCCATGATTGATTACATCAACATGGTGAAGTCTCTCTCCAACCAGCTTTCTGCTATTGAGGACACTATCAAGGAGCGTGTGCTCATGCTAACCATCCTCTCTGGCCTTCTGAGCAGGTAAAATCCACTTATTGTTGCTCTGGACCAGCGTGACGACAAGCTCTCCCTCGACGATGTGGAGGAGAGCTTGCATTTTTAGGAGGAGCAGCGCAAGGGTGAGGAGGGCGGAAGCGGACTGGATGTCGCTCTCATCACCAACTCTGGTCATGGGGATGGTGCTGCACCAACTAAGAGCAACAGCCGAGGAGGGAAGAAGAAGGGAAACTACCACTACTGTAAGAAGCCAGGCCATTGGACACGCGAATGCCAGAAGAAGAAGGCGGACCTTGCGGCTGGATTGGGAGTGGGAAAACAATCCGACTCTTCCATAAATGCAGTAGATTGGGAGAGTGGATTCGTGACAACCATCCGGGTCCTGCACATCTCTGACAACACTATCTTGTTCTGGATCATCGACTCGAGAGTCACTCGACACATGACGTGTCGCCATGAGTGGTTCGTTGTCTACACCACCATTGAGCCTCGTTGGGTATACATGGCAGAAAATCATGTACAAATGGCGGTCGGGGAGGGTGAGATTGTATGTTGAGCTTCTGTTGAGGCTAAGTTCGTGGAGCGTCATATGAAGGGGGTGCTCCATTTTTCAAAACTGTCAGCTAACCTCCTCTCTATCTCATCTCTCATCTCCAAAGGCATGCAGGTTCGCTTTGGGAATGGTGGCTACACCATCTGTGCCTGTACAAGCCACATGCTTGCAAAAGCGGACAAGGAGGATGGCCTGTACCACCTTTACATTGCATCAGGGAAGGGAGCCTACTCAACATTGGCGACGAGAGAGGGAAAACACGACATCGGCCTGTGGCACCGCCGGCTTGGTCACCTCGGCTTTGGCACCATCATCTTCATGCAACAGATGGTCCGTGGCCTGGAGCTTAAGGGGGTGAAGTAGCCAAATGCATCGGCTTGTGAGAGCTGCATTGAAGGGAAGCAAGCCCGTGCTCCTTTCTCTCGGGAAAGGATGGGGTCGGGTGAGCTTCTCTCACTTGATCACTCTGATTCGTGCGGTCCCATGCCATCTCATTCCTTGTCCGGCAAGTTGTACTTTGTGACATTCATTGATGAGAAGTAAAGGAAGACGTGGGTGTCCTTCCTGGCAAGAAATGATGAGTGCATTGATGCTTTCAAGGTGTGGATTGCTGCTGCATAGAATGAGAGTGGCAGGCGGTTGAAGGTGCTTCGCACCGACGGTGGACGAGAGTACCTCTCCAACATTTTCCTCAACTTCCTCAAGCGTCGGGGGACAGGCACAAGGTCACCCCACCTGGAACACCGAAGTTGAATGGCGTGGCTGAACGTGCGAACCGCACGCTCATGGAGCGTGTTTGCAGCATGCTCCAAGACGCGGAGCTCCCGCCAACCTTTTGGGCGGAAACAGTCAACACTGTCGTGTGCCTGATGACACCGGAGGAGGCGTGGACGGGTTGCAAGCCAACAGTGACGCACCTGAAAGTCTTCTGGTGTGGTGCAATTGTGCACGTGCCTGCTGGCAACAACAATAAGCTGGATGCAAAGTCGGTGAAGGTTGCCTTCCTCGGCTACGACACCATGGGATACCGCCTCTACAACCTTGCTACTTGCAAGATCATCCGTAGTCGTGACGTCGTCTTTCAAGAGGACGTGAAGAATGGACTTGGAGCCCTATGTCAGCAGCTCCACTTGCTCCCGCACTTGTACCTGAGGTGGGAGAAGAGCCGGTATCAAAAGAGGGCTGTACGGAAGATGGCGGGGACAGCGGCAATGTCAAGTTGGTGAGCGAGCTGAGAAGGAGAAGGAGCCAGCAGCCGAATCTGATGAAGAGGAGTAGCAAAGCAACACACAGCAGCTGCCAAGACGGTCCACACGCATCAACAAAGGTACAAAGGACAGTGGGGAGCAGCTACGGCGGTTCGAGAGGCTCGCAAAGAAGCAGGTACAACAAGGGGAGCAGCTAAACCTGTGCACCGTTCCACCACCAACGGAGTCATCTGACCTCAAGCTTCTCTTCGTCACCATCACCAATGACCCAGCCGCATTTTCTGAAGCCATGTGCAGCATCGAGGTGGCAGATTGGCGTGCCTCAGCAGATGAGGAGTGTGGTGCGCTCATGAAGAATGGCACCTGGACCCTCGAGGAAGCTCCACGTGGCAGCCGGGTGATCGGGTGCCGGTGGATCTTCAGGCGCAAGCCTGGTGCGGATGGTAAAGTGCTCAGGTATAATGTACGGTTGGTTAAAAAGGGGTATGTGCAGACTGAGGGTGTGGGTTACAATGAGACATTTGCACCTGTCGCAAAGTTCCCATCCATTCGAGCGATCTTTGCTCTTGCTTCTGCTATGGACTTGGAGGTGCATCAAATGCATGTGACGTGTGCATTTCTGAATGGTGACCTTGAGGAGGATGTGTACATGGAGCAGCCAGAGGGGTATGTGATGGAGGGAAAGGAGGATTTGGTGTGCAAGCTTGTGAAGGCCCTCTACGGCCTGAAGCAAGCACCGCGAGCATGGTACCACAAGATGGATGAGCAGCTGGCTGGGCTTAGTTTTGTGCACAGTGAAGCTGACCATGCAGTCTATGGGCGCGTGCAAGAGGCAAGCCAGGTCATCATCTTGCTCTATGTTGATGATCTGCTCATTGCATCTGACTCCAAGTCTCTTGTGAAGAAGTCCCTTGCTGCCAGGTTTGACATGAAAGACATGGGAGAGCTCAGCTATGACCTTGGCCTTCAGGTCAAGCACGACCGGCAGCAGCAGACTTCGGAGGTGTCGCAGAGCACGTATGTGAGCGACATCGTCAAGCACTTCAACATAGCAGGAGCGCGCAAGGCCGCAACACCACTGGAAGTGGGAGCGAAGCTAAGCATGACGCAGACTTCCCACAGCATGCAAGAGAGCAGCCGCATGGGAGGAGTGCCATACCAAGCAGCATTTGGGAGCCTCATGTACGCAGCAGACGGTACGCGCCTTGACATCAGCCAAGCAGTGGGAGTGCTAAGCAAGTTTTGCATGAATCCGGGTATGCCGCATTGGGAGGCGGTCAAGCGCGTGTTGCGTTACCCCGACAGCAGCAGTAGCCTTTGCCTCACCTTCAACGGCAACAACAGCCCCATCCTCATTGGCTACAGCGATGCACATTGGGGAGGTGACTTGGACACAAGGAGGCTCCTCCCCCCCCCTCTCCCTATCAGTGATGACTCACACCAAGGGATACATCCAATTCAATGGTACACATGTGTATGAAAATGATACACTTACTACCCGGACAGTGATACACTACCCCCATACACTTGTCCCATACACTTACCCCTCCCCCCCTTCCCTTCTTCTCACCAGTGATCACTCACACCAAGGAACATATTCAACTAAAGAAATACACATGTGTATGAAAAAAACACACTTACTAACAGTACATTTATACTCTACCCCATTCACTTGCCCCATACACATACCCTTCCTCCTCCCCCCCCCTCCCCTCTCCCCATCAGTGATCACTCACACCAAGGAACATACCATGCTATAACAATACGCATGTGTATGAAATTGATACACTTACTACCAGGACAGTTATATAACATCCTATAAACTTGTCCCATTCATTTTCCCCTCCCCCCCCCCCTCCCCCCTCTCCCCATCAGTGATCACTCACACCAAGGAAAACATCCAACTATACAAAACACATGTGTATGGATACAATGCACTTACTACCAGGAAAGTGATACACTGCCCCATACACTGTCCCCATTCACTCCCCCCCCCCCCCCCCCCCCTCTCCTCGCCCCATCAGTTATCATTCACACCAAGGAATACATCCAACTGAACACTACACATGTGTATGAAAATGATACACTTTCTACCAGGACAGTGATACACTATCCCATACACTTGCCCCATACACTTTCCCCTCCTCCCTCCCCCCTTCCCCTCATCTTCCCGTCACTGGTCAATCACACCAGGGAACACATCCAACTATACAATACACATGTGTATGAATAAGATACACTTACTACCCGGTCAGTCATACACTACCCCATATACTTGCTCCATACACTTTTCCCTCCTCCTCCTCTCCGCCCCCCCCCTCAGCCCCTCACTAGGAAGCCCCCAAGAAACTGCCATGAGAGCACAAGTAGGATGATACAGAGGTCCACGTGTGGATTAAAGGACATCGATGAGTTATACCTCAGAAAAGTGGTGATGGCTATACAAACGCCTTCCCCCTCCAACAGAACTTATGTACTGGCTGACAGTATTCCACATTTCATTAATGGTCACAAAAAGAGTGGAATAGTGTATTCCCCACAAAAGACAAGAAACCAAGGAACGTGACAATGTCCGTACCTGGGAAGAAGTCCAGGTTACTGGGAATACCACACATATAGTGTTCCGACAGAGTGTATCAGATGGTGCATTTTGAAAGGCATAGAAAGTACACTAGTGTAACCAACAATCATTGAATGCACCAACAATCATGGAATGCAAAGAGAACCAGTGAGGGCTCTGCTGTGTAAAGAAGATAAAAGAACAGTAGGAACATACACTGGTGTACACACTAGAATACACACTCAAACAGTACACTTTACCCACCCCCCTCCACGCCCATCCCACCATTTGCAATCTCTTACACAATGCATCACATTGATAAGCTCATGTATACAGGTCCACGTTGTGAGTTAATTGTCCAGTACACAGATTGATACACTAG
>SZWC01008644.1:30172-37672 GCA_023375785.1 Penium margaritaceum
TTCAATCGGGCTGCCTCCGCGCGGCACCGCAAGATGTCTTCACACGGCACTGTGGCAGCCCGCAGACCTTGCGAGGTCTGCCTGCCCTTGCACGCGCAACCTCAGCGGCTGCGGCCTGCTGCTGCGGCAGTCAGATCCGTCGCACCCTTTCAGTGCCGACCCTAGTGCCGCGGCTCCAGTCTCCTTCTCCCCCCTTGCAAGATTCCCCATGCCCTGCGATCAGGGCTCTGATACCATCAGGGAAGTGCTGCGGTTCTAATGGGACAGAACTCACTTGAAACGGTGCAAGTTCTATGAAGTTAGTCTTGGGTTTACGTGGCGGCCATGACCGTAACATGGATCCAAAGTTACAAGAGAGGAAAGAGAGGTTCCTATGGGTGAGCCTTGCTAACTGAGCTCATCCCGCCAGGTCGGCGAGCAAAGCTCGCTGGCACTCATCCCAAGATCGAGGGCTTATGGCCACTCGAGACCTAAAACACAACACAAGGCCAGTTTCGAGTATCCGTTTCATCTATGCCAGTCAGGACCAAAAGCATGTCACATGGTAGACTAATCTAGGTCACTTAGTGAGAGCGCTCCAACACTGAAAGAGAACAGAGAAGAGTAGAGCTGGGGCGCTGCTTCCAGGAGGGAAACGAGCACGTGTGGAGCGGACAAGGATATCGCCAGTCCACTGGTGATGCATACGCTCACTGTGCGTTGCCTCCACTCTCTGAGTCAGCAGGCCCTGCACACTCATGGCCACAATGGAGAGGAAATGTATACACAATACCGGCGGCAAAATCATGCCGCCACTCTCCAACACCGTTGCACAAGGCCGGCATCGCTCAACATGGACCATACCATGTTGAGGATGGTGCGGTTTGCTCTCTTGGCGACACCGTTCTGCTGCGGAGAATGTGGCATCATTTTCTGCCACGTAGTCTCCTTATTTTTTATTCACGCCGAGCAGCCCTTGTACCCTCCACCGTTGTCACTCCGGAATGCGTTCACCTTCAACTCTGTTTGACAGTTCACTGCACAAAATCCTGCATGTGCGGAAACACATCGCCCTTCCTCTTGATAACATAGAGATAGAGCTTGCGGCTGTGGTCGATGAGGATAAAGAAGTAGCGAGCTCTCCCAATGGAGCTCACAAGTAATCCGTATACGTCGGTGTGCACCAGCTACAATTTTGCCGATGCGCACATCCCCTTGCTACCAAACGGCTGCCATGTTGCTTGCCAACCATGCATGGCTCGCACACGGTCTCTTTGGCTGCTCCGACGCTCTTGACCTCAAGACCCCGCACCACCTTCTTCTCTTCCATGTTCCTAAAAATGATGGGAGCAATGTGGCACAGGCGGCGCTACCACAGGTCCAGGTCCCTAGCTTCCTTCTCCACGAGATGGGTGACATCGGACCCTGCCTAATTGGCAAGGAACTTGGTACAAAGAAGGTACAAGTCTACCTCTTTTTCCATGTGAAATCACATCGCTGTCCCCCTCCTTCTGGATGATGGTCTCTTACTTCCTAAAGAGCACCACAAGCCCCTTGTTGGCAAGGCGGATCACTGACAGCAGATTTCTTCTAATGTTGGGCATGCGGAGCACATCATGTATGGTACACCAAACTTTTCAGTTCACCACCGACTCGATGCGGACATTACCTTCACCCACAACCAGCTCTGTTTTGCCATTGGCCACCATCATGCAGAGGAACCATAGATGAAAAACGTTGTCCTGTTGCATTGTGCATGGCGGCCTGATCCGGAGTCGATCACAGTGAACTCTGGATCCGTCAAGACGGTGGAATCCCGTGCCATGAGAGCCTTGTTGTCTTTCTTCCCAGTCAGTAACTGGTTGTCCTTTCTTGTTGGGACAGTTCCGTGTATAGTAGCCCTCTTTGCCACAGTTGTAGCAATCTCCTTTCCTTTCACCATTCTTGGTACCCTCCTTGGTACCCTTCCCCTTCTAGCCTCCCCCTCCACCTTGAGGGTGAACGGTATAGGCAGAACTCGATGGTGTCCCACTCCCTCTCCCACCCCACTGCATCGATTCATTGCGAACGTACTCAGCCACCTTGGGACATTTCAGCTCATCGGTAGGCCACCTGCCAACGACTTTGATCATGGGACTCCAACTGTCTGGCAAAGCCAGGACGAGGATCATTGCGTGCAGCTGAGGGTCAACCTTCCAACAAGTAGCTACACACCTGGCGGTAAGAAACTCGATTTGCTGCAGGATTGCCATGTTTCCGTCGCCTTGATTGGCTCGGATGGTGTCGAGCCTCTTGAAGACAAAGAGCTGGTTTTAAAGGTTTCTGGACCGGTAGATGGAGTAGAGTTTCTTTCAGGTCAAATTAGCATCTGTGCATCCTTGAACATGAATACTCTGTGTTGGAGCAAGTGCCAACACCAAAAATGTAAGCACCTTCTTGTTGCATTTATTGAGCTTATCCACTTCCTCCGGCGTAGCAGTATCCAAAGGGACTTTCTTTTCACCCTTGACCAGCTCAAGCAGACTTGTGTCTTCAAGGTAGACCTCAAACTGTCACCTCCACAAAGAGAAGTCTGTCCTGTCAGACTTTGAGACAACGTCAATGCGCTCTTACTCGGCCGTTGCCATGAGGCACCGCGGTAGCGTGAATGTCCAAGAGGTAGGGTCCTTCTAGGCACGTGGGCCCATAACCCTTTATTGGACCTAGTGGGTGTAGAAGCACCCTCAAGGATGCATAGCCCTCACTGATTTATGCTACTGATACTTGGAGAAGCCAATGGGCACCACTAGTGAGGAGTGTGGAGCACAAAGATCACAGACAAGGAGTGGAAAGAGACCCGTCACATTCAGGAGAACTGAATCCAAAACCCGATTCTGTTACTTAGCATAGTGGGATGATGTAGAGTCCTTTTTGCCTGTGATCTATGCTTTCCAACCATAGAAGCCAACCACCATACCTTGCATGCTAGGCCAGGGGAGGTGCTTCGATGGTGACCTATCGAAGCGTCCTTCTCTGGTCCAGAAGTCAAGGAGGACATCATCCTGGTCAAGGGGGGTCTCCCTGGATACTTGCTGTGTGGCCTTGGTGCATTTGGAGCCTGTTGGGGTTAAACCCGTATCACCAGCGGTAGAGTACCCGGAAACCCATGAAGGTCACAAGAATCAACCACCCGAACTTTGGGCTAGGCTAGCTTTCTGAATTCTCACTCAAACCGAGCTATTGAAAGCTCGACCCTGCATGTGAGAATCCAAAGAATCCAATTTTAGAATCAGGTCAGGTTTTCAACCACTCCCTAGTGGTCAAACCAGGAGTTACGATCAATGGTACAAATGGCAAAGGCCACACAATGTTAACAATTGCATCTCCAATCTCCACCAAGTTCTGTGCATAGCAATGACAGTTTTCGATGTGCAACTCCGTGTTCTGGTTCGAGAATATTGTTTTCATTCTTTCCAGTCAACGGCTTCTTTTTTGGCACCACAATCGCCTTCACTGTGTAGCAACGGAGTACATCTTGTACATACTTTTGTGTCTCATCTCCAGTGGATGATGTTTATTTTCTGTGGCCCGTCAGCCAGCACCGAAGTGCCATTATTGCCTTTGGAAGGAAGTTCAAGGTTTTTTTCTCCCTCCCACGCAGCCTCGTCCTTCTGCTACACAGCTGCCTTGATGGTCTGAGGTTCCTATGCAAAAAACACACACATGAAACCGTTTCAGATGTCCTCATAGGCATCATAGTTTTTCTCTGAGGCTGCTGTTATTGAGGCTATTCATGTTGTTGCTGCTACTGTACCCTTGTGGTACCGCTCCACCACGATCCTGATCCCACTATCCCAAGGACCATGGCGGCATGGCTCACCCCCCGCATCCTGATCCAGATCCATCACTACTGGAGCTTTGGACTCCTTGTCCAAAGCATTAGCTGGATCTACAGCTCAGATTTCACACTCACTCACGTCCTCTGCCATCCATCCCTCAGGGAGTGGTAGCCATTTCTCCCACTTGGTGAGATCCCCATCGTTTCCCATCCAATCCAACGGCTGTTCTCATTGAACAAAACAACATGAATCTGCACAATCTGCTGCCTCCATGGGTCAAAGAGCCGCTACGCCTTGATCCCACTTTCATACCCAACCAAGATTCACTGGGGAGTCCGTGGGTCCAGCTTGCCCTATCCCTCCCATGATTGTTCAACAGCATGTGTAACGGGATCAAATGTGCATAGGTGAGTGAACGTTTGCGTCCTCCCACCTTACACAACCTACAGTGCCTTCTAAATCTTTGAATCATTTTCCTACAGAGGCTTTGACGGTGTTAGGTTCATGATGTACGCTGCTGTCTGTGTCGCCTGCACCTAATAGTTTTGCAAGAGGGTGGCATCTCTCAACATGGACAAAACCAAGTTGAGGATGATAGGATCACCCTCTTTTTTGTGCCATGACATGGTTTTGTATCACTCAATCCTGCCAGAAAGTGTGCCCCTTTTCATGAATGATCAGATTGCAGGTTTAAACTTCTTGGTATTCTGAATGCTAGATTGAGCTTTGAATCACTTCATTTGGTTGAGTGAACAGAAAGCTAGCCTCACCCACAATCTTGGCAGAATCTGGTACCCATCAGCTTTGCCGGAACATTCCGCCGCTAGTGATCTGAATTTGAATCTACCAGGGCCTAAAGGCTCTCAGGTTACAAAGGAAGGAACCAGGAAGTGCTCTTGTACAGGAAGAATCTCCCCTTCATTCCTGGGCCAGAGAAGGTGCATCAATGGTCATCAAAGAGCTTCCCTGGCCTAGCCTATAGGGCATAGTGTGTGGCTCCACCATGGGTTGCTTCAACAGCCATAAAAGGTCTCCAAATGTTGATTCTTCTTGCGTTTCCTCCTTTGGATCAGCCAATGCTTACGGTACCGCTCTGCTATGTTGTACAAATTTTACTATTTCACCAGTGAAATAACAAAGAATTGTAGTATTGTCATCGTATTCGTAGAGTTCCTGCTCATGGCCACAATCATTGCAGTTCAGATAAAGTGGGGAAGTTTTTCCAACTGCCACACATGTTTATCTGCCATGCCAACATACCTGTGAATCTTTGGAAGACTTCTGCCGCCATTCTCCAGAAACATCTGTATACGTCTTGATTCACATGTTTATCTGCCATGCCAACATACCTGTGAATCTTTGGAAGACTTCTGCCGCCATTCTCCAGAAACATCTGTATACGTCTTGATTCATTGGCCTTTCTGTTCCAGAGGTATCAACACACGTTTCTATTGTGCAAAAAAACCACCAGTTATTGGTACATTGTGGATGCAACACAAACTTTCTACAAGAACATTGAGGGCCCCAGGCTTCTGACGAGGGCTTCTCTGAGAGTCCAACAAAGAGCCTACCACCATACATACCACTGCGGTACCTCGCAAGCTGAGTAACCACATCAAGGAAAGATTCCCATCTTTTTTTCTCACTCTGTATGCATGGATTATAAGTTTTAGTAAGATTAAATTACATTTTAATCTCGTACCTGAGTTCTCCCTTTACCTCAAAACGAAGTGTCCAACCACATTAACCTCACCCTTTCTGTTCAATCCGCTTTTGAATTGAAAAACCTTAGGTGGAAATGGTGCAGCATCCTGGAGAACATTGCATTGAATAACCACATGGAAACACTCAATGGGAACCCAAGGTACTTATTCAACATCTATGCCATTGCAGGACTTGAAATCATGGAGAAATCACAAAAGAAGTTGGCAATAACATTCAACGGACTTTGGAAATGGGGCCGAGATTTTGTGAGAGCCACGGCAGCAGCAAGAGGATTTGATTTTTTGAGCCAGATGGGCATTTAGGACCAGCTATCCTAAGTATGTGCAACCTAACAATGATGTGCCCCACACAACACCATATACATGGGGTTTCCAAGGAATTTCTAGAAAAAGCCACCGCTTCTGAATACAACATTCCAAGAAATCCCTTTCATTTATTTTCTATACTATGCTTGTCTGGCCAAGCGGTGAATTGCAATCCCATGCCCTGGAACTTGCAGCCTGTTCAACACACATTTCAATACCCTCTAGACATCGGAGAGACACATTTTCTCACACGTAAAAGGCTTTCATGTCACTTCATCCCTCCTCCGCTACTCAAAAGAATAGACACTTATCCACATGTCTATCTACTCTTCAATTTAACCACACATATCCACATACACTCCGCATATGCTCTCCTCATATGCTCCACAACTGAAAAACCTCAACCATATCACTGAAGCCAGTACACATTGTTGTACATTTCTGCATACCCCCTACTCAAGTAGCCATAAACATCCACATGTAAGATCCACTTGTACTTTTCATCAAACATCCCCTCTCCAACGACGCCTTTTACCTGGCTTCTTTGAAAAGAGGTATGTGGTGAAAACTACATATGAGGATTCTATGTTAGATTGTATCAAAACATATGTTAAGTGTACAGTGATGTACATGTTTCTGTATTCTACGTGGTGGATGGTGAGGGGGGAGGAGGGATGTACGTGGAAAATGTGTGTGGAAGTCTACCTCTAAGAAGGGAAATGACAAGGGATTATGCACTAGTGGACATCTGCTGAAGGGAAGATAGGAGGAATTCAAGACACACCACTCAAGCAGATGAACACCAGTACACATTTGTGCCTAAACCAAATTCATCTGGATACACAACTGCATACTGGCTGAACTGGGCAAGCACGTCAACAGCACACAAGATATCCGGTCGCATAGTGGTGGCCAAGTATGACAAGCTGCCCGTGATCTGTCGGTACAATGTGGGATCAGTTGCCGGTCCATAGTCCGTTTTCCGTGCGTCCAGCAGGTGAGCATAGAAGTCTGGGCTCATGGGTGAATTCTGTGGCAGTCGATGTTGCAGTAGGTGTTCAAAATGCGTGGTGAGGTGTGCAATGAAACGTCCTTGATGCAGAGAAAGTGTTTTTGCTGGTGTGTTCCTGACTATGGTCATGCCAAGAAATTAATGTGCTTCACCCATATCTGTCATACGGTACTGCTGAGTGAGCAGTGCGCTGGTTTGTGCTATGAGTCTGGATGAAGGGGAGAAGATCAACAGGTCATCCATGTAGACAAGCAGAGCGATTGGTGTACCACCCTCCCGTCGCAGAAACAAAGAGAGATCACAGATGCTTTGTGTTAACCCAACATGTTCCATTGTGTGTTGGATTTCCTTCAAGCTAACAAGCGGAACAAGCCGTCACTCTGCCAGATCTGACCTTGGACGAGGAATCTTCTCTCAGCCGGCCTACAAGGACACAGAAGAGCAGCTTTCGCAGAGCCTCTCATGTGATTGGCACAGTGGCAGTGCCTTCCTTTCCCTTCTCATCCCTTCTTTCCCTCCGCACATGGCTCTCTCCTGGGAGACGTGTACTATACTAGCGGAAGATGGAAGCAATGTTACTGGTTGAGAAGACCAAGTGCTCACTTTGGCTCATCGGACCCCGATCAACCAGTACAACATGGCGCAGCTCCTCACCGGACAA
>SZWC01008644.1:42672-44645 GCA_023375785.1 Penium margaritaceum
CACAGACACACAGACACACAGACACACAGACACACAGACACACAGACACACAGACACACAGACACACAGACACACAGACACACAGACACACAGACACACAGACACACAGACACACAGACACACAGACACACAGACACACAGACACACAGACACACAGACACACAGACACACAGACACACAGACACACAGACACACAGACACACAGACACACAGACACACAGACACACAGACACACAGACACACAGACACACAGACACACAGACACACAGACACACAGACACACAGACACACAGACACACAGACACACAGACACACAGACACACAGACACACAGACACACAGACACACAGACACACAGACACACAGACACACAGACACACAGACACACAGACACACAGACACACAGACACACAGACACACAGACACACAGACACACAGACACACAGACACACAGACACACAGACACACAGACACACAGACACACAGACACACAGACACACAGACACACAGACACACAGACACACAGACACACAGACACACAGACACACAGACACACAGACACACAGACACACAGACACACAGACACACAGACACACAGACACACAGACACACAGACACACAGACACACAGACACACAGACACACAGACACACAGACACACAGACACACAGACACACAGACACACAGACACACAGACACACAGACACACAGACACACAGACACACAGACACACAGACACACAGACACACAGACACACAGACACACAGACACACAGACACACAGACACACAGACACACAGACACACAGACACACAGACACACAGACACACAGACACACAGACACACAGACACACAGACACACAGACACACAGACACACAGACACACAGACACACAGACACACAGACACACAGACACACAGACACACAGACACACAGACACACAGACACACAGACACACAGACACACAGACACACAGACACACAGACACACAGACACACAGACACACAGACACACAGACACACAGACACACAGACACACAGACACACAGACACACAGACACACAGACACACAGACACACAGACACACAGACACACAGACACACAGACACACAGACACACAGACACACAGACACACAGACACACAGACACACAGACACACAGACACACAGACACACAGACACACAGACACACAGACACACAGACACACAGACACACAGACACACAGACACACAGACACACAGACACACAGACACACAGACACACAGACACACAGACACACAGACACACAGACACACAGACACACAGACACACAGACACACAGACACACAGACACACAGACACACAGACACACAGACACACAGACACACAGACACACAGACACACAGACACACAGACACACAGACACACAGACACACAGACACACAGACACACAGACACACAGACACACAGACACACAGACACACAGACACACAGACACACAGACACACAGACACACAGACACACAGACACACAGACACACAGACACACAGACACACAGACACACAGACACACAGACACACAGACACACAGACACACAGACACACAGACACACAGACACACATACACACACATGCACACGCGCACACACACACACAAGAACACCCGCGGACACACACACACACACATGCACGCCTACACGTGCGCCCGTGCCCGCGCCAGTGCCCACGTCCGCGCCCGTGCCCACACCCGTGCCCTTGCCCACACCCGGGCCCGTGCCCGCGCCCGTGCCCACGCCCATGTCCATGCCCATGCCTACACCCACACCCTCGCCCTTGCCCTCGCCCACGCCTATGCCCACGTCCACACCCATGCCCACGCCCATGCCCATACCCATATCCACATGTGTGTGTGTGCACCCACGTACCCATGCACACACACATACACACACACACACACACATACACACACACACACACACACACACACACACACACACAC